>WEIV01019613.1:34609-50482 GCA_013390005.1 Calyptomena viridis | reverse complement strand
CAAACTAAAAATCATCAGTATTATTGCAAATCTTATTCAGAAGTCTAATTTTAGTCTACCCTTTTTTTTTCTTCAGGATTTTCAAGACCAAGAGGAAAAGAGGTGATATAATGAGGAAGCTGCCCAGACTGAAGAAAAATAATCTGGCTAGAATTTGCTATAACCAGATTATTATGCTATATCATGGAGAAACCTTACTCATGGTCTGGGACTATTTTTGTTAATTTTCATACTAAGAAAAACAGTAAAATGGATCTTAAGGATCTCACTTCCTCCAACTGGCTACCAGAGCAAGAGAGAGCTGGAACAGAAGAGAAGCTTCTATAGAAGGAATTTGTGTTCCTGCTATCCTCTGTAGGAACAGATCTTTTTCTTGCAGATAAGTCAAATGTAATTTCTGGTATTTTTAAAGGGAAACAAAAGGGATCAAAGGGATCAAAATTTTGTGGCTGGTCTGATACACCTTTGGGAGAAGGAGCAGTGCCAGAGGTAGACTGCCATCAGTGTTTCGGAAAGATGAAGATGAGTGCTTGTTGAAGTGTTGCAGTACTAAACACAGGTCAGGTTACTGAGTGAAGATAGAGGGCAAAAAAGTGACTGTAATAGGCAGCTGTTCAGAAAAGGACAAATCAGTCATTTAGAAAAACTACAGAGCATCTTCTGTGAGGCTGGGTGGTTTCTGTTTCTTTATATGCAAACTTAAGCAGAGAAGGGCAGACATAGTTTCTGGAACTCTAGAAAATAAAGTTCTGAATCATATGATACCTTTGATTATAGAACAGCTTATTATAAAATCAGGAAAGTTGTATCAATTTGCCAGCCAAGCTGTTCCTGGGGTAAGGAAAGTAACAAGGTGACTACAGTGGGAAAGAGGGGATTTCTTAGCTTATGTTAAAGTTATGAAGCAAAAAAGAAAACAAACCTTGGAATCATCAAATCTAATCAGCAAATATGGAATGAATATGTAGAATTAATGAACTGAAAGGAAAGTTCTTTTTCCTCTGCTGGGAGGCACAGTTTTGAGCACCTCATTTGCTGACAGAGTAAAATCATCATGAACATTAAATCTTTTGGAGACTGAGCAGTAGTTAGCTAACTTGGTGTCGTTCCTACTTTACAACTTATTGTACCTTTTTAGCCACTGATGTACATTCTTGTAGCAACTTTCTCTAAAGGTAGCCAGACTATGAGCAACACACACTGTCTCTGTTTTGTGGTTAGTGTTGAGTAGGATATGGAAGATGGCTATGCTTTGTTGTCATTGCTATGCATTTGTTTGCTATTGTATGGTTTGCTTGGTGGGTACAAGAGACTAATTCTGAGAAGTGCAAACATCAAGCAACCTGGAAAGTGGGCAGTAAGTTCAGGTTGCTCTGCTTGCAGCCTCACTCTAAACCCAGCCACTTGTAAATTTTGCTTTGGTAAGGTGAGGTTTCAGTCTCACTGGTAGACTTTTGGGAATTGATGTGGACATAAGATGTTTAGCAAGTCTAAAAGGCAGAGGACAGGCTCATGAACTAAGAGATGGGTAAAAAAACAATTCTTGGGAAACAGGGAGATAGGAAGAAAGGGGGGAGTATTGACCACACTGATTGTGGCCATCAGATTGTATGAGAAGTCACTGATCTCAGTCTCAGGAGGAACAGATGCATTTCCAGATTGTTTGTTGCATTATCAACCTTGCCTGTGTTATGTTTTATTTTTCTTATTGAGATTAATGGTTGCTTTGTTTCAACTAAGATACAGTCAAGCATCTTTAGTTTGAATTCCTGAACGCACGTGCTGGTCTGAACTCCAAAAGTGAAGATCTGCATGGGCTGAGTCAACTTGGTCCTATTGTAGTCATGGTATATGGATGTTGTGCTCCGACTGGCCTAAGGCCGTAGACATGCACTGTAGGGGGAAAAGATTTAATGTCACGAAGATCATAGTGTGTGTCATAGATACTGCTGTGCCTTCAAGACCAGAAATTAGGCAATGGTGACATACAGAAGGGCAGAAGAATATGATACAACCACAATCAAAGAGTATAAGACTGCACTGTCTCCTGAGTGACTGATAGAGGCAATAACTGATTGCAGGACCACTGAAGAGGCAAATCACCAGTAAATAATCTCAACCCTTTGTACTTTTGAGAGGTCAGACAGCAGGAGTGTCACTGAAGGCTTTCACTAGGCTGCTATTTGACACAATTAATTTAAAATGTCATTGTCTTGTTTTAGCACATAATGGATTCATTAGTGTGAAAAATTTCAGCATTCTAATGGACATTTCCTAAATACCTTTCCATATTCTGGCTTTACATTTTTTTTTTTTTGCCTGGGACAAGGCAGAAGACCAAGTTGTGTCTGCTGGTCCTTCCTGCCCTGTGCCTGGTAAATCTGTTGGTGTTTTTTCTGTGTTAGTACTGGAGTCACAGCTAGAGTGAACCAACACATAAGTAACATTTTCTTTTTCTTTCAAATCTTCTGTAGATATAGGTTTCATATTTTGAATCCTGTGAGTGATTTGTGATGAATCTTTGTGTCTGACATTGTGATAGGTGCCAGGTGATAGGCACATTGCTTACAATTGAAAACTTATTATTTCCAACAGTTGTTAAACAATATTGCCTGTATCACCAAAGAAATGCTGAAAACTGTACCTGGCACAGCTGTGGATAGCAGTAACACATAGTTATTACCAGTATGAGAAGTTATCTATGGATAACTTTGCTCTTTGTGAGAAGTAGTTGTTCAGGTATTAAAATAAGTTTTTTCTAAGTTAGATGGATTAACGTTTCAGTCATTGATACTGTAATCTCCTGCTGTGAATGTCTATTATTTTTAAGGGATGAAAGAATGTTAAGTCTGCTGCAGAGATGCTTTTTCTTTCTGACATGACTGTGAAAGATACACGACATTTATTATCAGTAGGCTAAAGAGAAAGATCTTTGAAAGTGAAGATAAAGTTGGATGATAATTCTAAATACCTCTTTGAATGACTTTCAGACCAAGTTACAAGCTATTTTTATCTTCATTATGACATAAATGTAAGAGAAGATTGCTTCTGAGATGGTTACAATGATTTCTAGCAATATAAATTAAGATAGCTCTGAACTCCTTACATTTTTCAGATGTACAGTTGTCATAAGATGCCCCTCATATTCTATTTAAAGCTCTGCAACCTTTTTCAGGAAAAGTTAAGAGAGAAGAATTGCTTTGTTTATGTTGAATTCTCTTTAACAAAACGGTCTGGCCTTCAGCAGTTTGATAAATAGAAGAAAGGTTTCAAAGCCCCTGTAAAGTTTGCACAGCACTCTGCTTACTGTCATCTCTGATGGTAGGTGTTCCATCAAAACAAGAAAGAAATGTTGCCATAACATACTGAATTTTTTTATTTTCTATCAACTTTTTTTTCCTTTTAATTCCTGCTGCAAGCAAGTTCCTTACTTTTCTAAAAGTAGTTGTGAGAAAGTTTTTCAGGACTAGGTCATTGTATGTCTGCCTACTTTCATTCAGACTGAAGATTTTGCCTGCTTCCACAAAGACTAACTCTCATTGTGTGTTTTCCGTGTACTTGGCCAAATATTCCATATGCAGATACATGCTAGCCATGTCGTGAAGAACAGACCTATCAGATGACTGATTTTTTTTGTAATAATCTGGTTTACATTATCTGTTGCTTATTTTCTATCTCTTAGGGCATTCTCATACAAAGTAATATGCAGATATTCTCAAGCTGTTTTTGGGTTAGGGAGTGTCAGAGCACTGGTAGTACTTTGATAAGGAAGCGGCTAATCAGCTAAGGGCAGACCATGTTGATAAGAAGCATGCCATTGCTTCTGTAAGCTTGCCTATTATTTCTACATGTCACCAAGTAGTGTCACACAGATACACGATGTGTTAGGTCTACATGATGTATTAAACCAATTGGACCAAACTTGGACATCATTAACATGGTTCTACATTGAGTCATAGGGTTCTCCTCTCCTACGCATTTGGCATCATCTTTACCCCTTTACATGGAAGCTATGTAAAACATTTTGCTAAATAAAATATAAGGTATAAAATAAATCTCCTGAATTTCACTTACTGACCTAGATATTTATGCCTCTAGAAACACCTTTAATGTCACCTACCCAAGTTTACCTGTCCAAGTCTGTCTGAATTCATGTCCACTATCTACATTTAGTGTGCTTATTCAGGTGTTTCTCCATCAGCTGTCTCAAAATAATTTTCCACCTTTGTTTGCAGTTCTATGACTTGTCTTATTTTGAGAACAAATAAACAGAAAACAACTATTAAATTTTGCACCCTTCAGTCACCAGGAACTTCCTGAAAACTCTATGAATTTTAAGTTTCATTGTGGGTTTTTTGTTTGTTTGTTTGTTTGTTTTAATTACTTATTTTCTAGGCATTTTTCTTAAAGTTCCTGGATGTAAGAAAAAAAAAAGCCACTGACTTTTTCATATTTCACTTATTGTTGAAGTCATCACTTCTGAGAGATGAGTTATTTCTGGATTGTTTTACAGCTGAGCCTTTTTGTTTTCAAATGAAGATTAAAATGTGAGCTAAAGCCAACACAGAACACAGACACAGAACTGAATACTGATTGGAGTAGGGATAAATGTGTGAATATATTTATGCATAGGTGCTCCAAGTTTTTGTCATCACAAGCAGCCAAGACTTGCAATAAATCCCAGGGAAAACCTATTAAAGCGAGGTCATTTTTTAGCTCTAGTTTAATCCTCCAATCTAGCTATGCATTTCTCATACATGTTTATGTAAAGTTCTCAAGTCCGTGTGCTTTGGGTCAGGATGTTTCAGATATAACTCTGATGTGGCCTAAAAGCAAAACTGAAATATTTGGCTTTACAATTATTCAATTTACTTATAGTATATTTTTATTATACCCATTGTCTTAGTCTACTTTAGTGTCTTTCATTTAAGATTAGGAACCCAAATGTGGTGAAAAGAAAAAAGAATGCTTCATTGACATTTGAGGAATTCTTTTCAACTGTTTTCATGGGAGTGGATGATAAAAATTTGTGAATTATAGGAGGATCGGTAGGGACTTGATGAAGGGACTCTGAGACTGAAAGTTTGCCTGCTCTTTCAACCATATCTGCTGGTTTAATAAAAGATATTACCTCTTCCTACCAACCACACCTCCCTAGAGTTAAAACGATATATCAAGTTTCTATTTTAACATTCTCTTGACACTCATTTTTTGGGTCTTCCTGTGGGCTTGCTTTCACTGAAAGTCATGTCAATTTCTGCATTCAGTGTATCCCAGGCAGCCTTGCTTGGCTGGCATTAAAACCATCGCTCTGCAGTGTGAATCTCTAGCCATATTACGTGTGAGTGCATACATGCTCTTCCAGTGCTCATGCAGACCTGGAAACTCATTGCAGCTGTGAGTTTCTCAGCCTTCAGAAGACATATTTTCTAGTTTCTTAAAAAAATAAAAACAGGAGATTTCTTCCTTTCTCCTCTCCCTCCTAAACTGCTATGCTTTTCTGTCTTTTATGTGTGAATTGTTAGCTTAAGAGTCTTTTGTAATACCTTGTTTTTACTTTATCTGAAACCTAAGCTTTGTATGAAGTTCAAGATTTACCTGTGAATATTAATGTTTGAAATGTTGACATGGATATATCTGTCATTTTGGACACAGGAGACATCTGCTGTGGATAAGAGATGTTTTTTAAAGAGTTGTCTTTTATTCTTACTTGATTGTTGCTATGTAAAGGCTGCTGCATGACAGAACCTAAAAAGGATGAATACTAGAATTCATGGATTCATGTCCATGAAATAGAATCTAACTTTGATTACGAGTGCTCGAAGATGAAAAAGGAACAGCATACGAAAAGACAGATAAAAGAAAAATCAAGATGAATAATGTCATTGCTGAATCTAACATAATTTGCAAATTGAATCCTGACGACATGTAGCTTTATTAGCTCCTATGAAATCTACCAGACCAATATGAATATCAGAGGATACAGAGATTACTTTCAACATTGATGCAGAATTTGCTGTCTTGCCCGGCTAATCCAGGCTGGTTTTGAATAGATTACAGGAAAAATAAGTAACCTGTACTTTCCTGGGTTAGCTGTAGCAACAGAATTCTTTTTGACTTCTAATCTATGGTAAAATTTATTTTTTTCAGGCTCACTGACACTTGTAAAGACCACAAAAGTTGGTATCAGTTGATCTTTTCAATCTGGATAAATCATTAAAAATTAAACATTGAAGCTTGTGTTAAAACTGTTGTAAAAATTTTATGTATATAGATATATCATATGATTTTAAACTACTATAGTTGGTCAAAATTGATTTAAAATAGAAGTGGGTTTTGTTGCAAAGATTTCAGACAAACCAGCAAAAGAAAGTGATAACTTTGAAAAAATGTCTCCATGCTTTTGAATAAGTTTTCTTTTGGAAGGAATCACATTGTATGAATGGTTTCCTCAGCTTAAGAATGTTTTTTGTCCATTGACTAGTTGCTTGCTTTTGCTCTTCTTTGTTATTTGTACTGATGTGTTAAGATGTTAAGCCATATTTTGCAATGCATTGTTCATGCTTAGCACATAAATAAACTCTCTTGAGAACACTGCAGTAGTCTGGCCATGAGATCTAAAGTTAACTTTTTATTTTATTTATTATTATTAAAATTCTTACATTTTCTTTAAAACAATCTCATGAAAAGGAACATGTAGTATAAAACAAAAAAATGTGATAGCAAATATTATTTGACATATTCAGTCCATACAAAATTAGAAACAGATTTTATTTACTCTGAATTGTTTCCGTGGAAAACTGTGTTGTTGACTGAAAAAAACACCCCACACTAAGGTATGTCAGCATTCTAAAAAAAAATAATTAAAAAAAAAAGTAACTGCATTTTCCTTTGGTTATGAGGAAAAAAATCCAACACTCTTCCCTTTTTCTTCTAGTTCCACACATGTAATGGCAGCATAATTTCCCTTTCCTGCCTTGATCCTGGAGACTTTTTTCCTAAAGCAGTTCTCAGGGAACTGGAAGTCCAAGACACTAACTGCTTTGTAGATATTTCCCTTCCTGACTTCCAAAGTGGTTGTGTTTCAGTGGCCAGAACCAGCAACGAGCACAGAGATATTTCAGTAATCAGTAACACATCTCTGATTTTCTGCATCTGCACACTTCAGTGTGAACACAATTACAGTTAACTCTGAAGGTCAGACAGAGACCTTTCTCAGCTTTAGGCATCTAACCCGAAGGATTAAGAATGGAGAACTGACAGGCACAATCACCAGGATTTTCCTTGCAGTTGATGGAAATAGAGTAACACTTCCTCAGAATGATAAATACTTTGTTGCAGTGACTATGAAAAATTGATTGAGTGATTATTTTATTTATTTTTGTACTTTAGCTAGGTACACAAAGTACAGTGCAAGAATCTAGGAGCAAGTGAATAAACACATGCTTGTTGCAAATCACGTACCAGAAAATTCATTTAAAACCCAAATAATTCCTTTTCAGGAGAAAGAAAAGAATGAAGCCTTTCTGAACAAAGACACATACAAAAGTAAAGTTCCAGAAATAGAATGTATGAAAATACATTTGTTTATCAGAAAATGTTGACTGCTATTGGATGATGCTATTGTACAACATACAATGTCTTACAGCATAAAGAAGAGAAATAAATGGGTAATGTCTTCCGAATACTTACATAATTATTATCTAATGAGGTGTTCATGTTTGCACAGAATTCCTTTTAAGCACAGATAAAAACAATTTAAATGTACTTAGGAAGCCTTTCAGGGATAGTCTAGAAATGTTTAAGTATCGTGTGGTGTCAGTAGATGGAAGATGGAACCATGAGGGAACCATTCAATGACTATACTTTGAGGCTTTCTCAAACTTTCTTGTGTAGTGAATCTTTCCTTCTACACAAGTAGAGGAGCTATAGCAGCAAGGACTGAGGAAGTCATGACCAAAATATTGTATATTAAATGCATGTGGTTTTGCCTCTGGGCTCCCAGTGAACCAAATAACTGAAAAGTTCCCCCATCAGGATTTCCCTTATAGCTACTCTTTTTCTCAAAGCTGGAGGTCTTGGGAACAGCGATATCTAACAAATTAACAGCCTCTCTCTTTTTTGTGGCACTTTAAGCACACACCATTACCCTGCCCTTAATTCTTTGTAATGCAATTTATAAGTCCTATAAAATATTAAAGGAAAGAACATGAAAAAAAATTAAATATATGTGATACATATATTTTAGAGGGCATGATCTGCATTAATTAATAGAATATACACCTTGCTTATGAAAATTACTTACCTTTTTGGACCTTTTAGACATGTTATAACTTCCTAAGAGGAAATTTGTGTTCTTTGGTATGAATTTAGAGGTGTCTTGGTGTTGGTTTTTTTTTTGTTATTTGAGGCTCTACTTTGTCATTTAATTTGTGTATATCTGCATATTTATTAATATGACTTATAGATAGCATTTTGCTATCTATAGTAGTGATACTACTATAGATAGTAGTGATAGCATTTTGCTTCAGATTGTTTGTGTGATGAATAAATACCCTAGTTACAAAATATTAAGAAAACACAGTCTAGGGAATTGTCATGGTTTGACTCTGGCTAAAAGCCGAGAGCCCACACATAGATCTAAAATTTCTCAAAGAAGGGAAAAAAAACCCCCCGACTTTTGTGATAAGGATTACAAGCAACTGTTTATTAACTNCAGCGTCTCTTCTTCTCACGGCCCACAGGACTCCACCAGGCCCCTCTGCTCCAAACACAGGATCACAGCCTCTCTTTTCCGGCATGTCTCTGTTCCAGCGTGGAAAAATCTCCCAGTCTTTCCACGGGTTCACAGGCTGAAGAATCTTCACCCCTATGATTCCTCACAGATTGCTGGGGCCCTATTCCAGTGTTTAAGGCATCTTCTCTTTCTCCTTTCTCTGACCTTGGTGTTAATCAAACTCCGCACCCTCCTGTCTCTTAAGCGGCCATGATGTTCTGCGCAGACTTTTTTTCTCTACCCCTTCTTAAATATGTTACCACAGAGGCGTTGTTGCCTGACCTTGGCTAGCTTAGAGCAGAGAAAAACTCTAGCAGCTTCTTAAAGAAGCCTCTCTCCTAGCCCCCCCAACTAATAAAAAACTCTGGCTACTTAAAACCACAACAGGAATGCAAATCCTCAGTGCAGTATAGGTGATAATTTGTCCTGGAGTGTGGGACTGAAGACTATGATGCTGAGAGATTCGTAATAGGATCAGGAGCTCTTACGGTTACCCCTTCAAATCTAGCCCCAGACCAAAAGTAACTGAAGGTTGTTTCCATCTGATATGGCTGTTCATTCTTTGGCGGTCTCATAATAAAACAAAACTGACTGCATTATAAATTTGCCACAATAAAGTACACTAAGGTGTAGTGGTGTGTTCTGTTAATCTGTTTCTTTGTTTATATGTTTTAATATGTGGTTCTGTAAAACCTACCTTTGGACTGTTCTAGAACTGTATTCCCTTCCCAGTGTAACCCTACCCTCACTCCTCCCATTCTCCCCACATATGGACCCGAACCCCTCCCTGCTCTGACCTAAGGGCAGGACCCTACCCCAAACCACTCCTCCCCCTCCTAAACCACTTCCACCTCCCCTTCCCATTGGCCATTCCCTAATCCCCCCCCAGAAACCTGGACCCCCTTATAAACCTGTGCAGACAGGAAGTCCAGGACTAAGGACCATCCCTGTTTTCAGTATCAGCCAAAATCTGACTGGCAAATTGAGGAGGTGGTCGTCAGAGTAGAGTAGCCTTTTATCCCAAGACATATCTTTGAATAAAAATGAAGCACCGTAGGAACTATTGTGGGATTACACTGAGTAACCTGTTTCATACACATTCAATTAGTAAGTAAAGACATTTAGGTTTCAAGTCTTTAATTGCAGTACTTTTTAATTTAGAGTAGAATCCAACGAAAAAACCCCAGCCACATAATTCCATGATTGAAACTCAATTTTATTAGAAGATTATTTCAGGCTGTTCTTCCTACATGGTCAGCATAGCAATGCAAAGGCTGTACTGAAACTGTACTATTTGTTGTCCACAGTATTTTCATACTGTAAAACATGGTACATAATAAATCTGAATAAAACCTACTGTGCTATATTGAAAGCCACAATTTTAAAAGAATGTATTTTTCCCTAATAATTTAAAATAATATGGTAAAATCAATATTTAATCTTTCCAGTACTATTATACTCTAGGGGAAGAACTGGATACATATTTCAGGCTGATAGAATGTTAGAACAAATATACACACAGTACAGCTTGCTATAGGGCTTTGAATAGTGGCATGTGAATTACAGTGAAATGAGGAAGTAGCCCTTGTGCTGGAAAGCCAGGGGGTTTAGGAAGACTTTTTTAGGAGGGTAGGGTATTCTGGTTGCAGCACAAAGAAGATGCCATTCATCTGGGAACAGATAAACCACATTTTGGAGAGTATATCAAGCTACATCAATGATTTTCTTAAGAAGTTTAGAGTGCAATTAGGAGCCGGACTCTCAGGCAGTTTAAGTCAAATAAAAATCAAATCTGTTGGCTTTCTTTGAGCTATAGGGTTTGCCCATGTTGAATATTTGTCCAGGTAGAAAGCTGAATCTGTATGAAGAACAGAGGAGTGGAAACCATGAAAAACGGTGTTTGTATACATTCCAAAAGGGTATGAGGTGGTTAAAAAACATGCTTAACAATAAATCTATAGCTCTTAGATTGGTTTTATGAATCTGCCAGCTCATATGAAGGCTGCACTTGTAGTTAGTTTTTATAAAGATGCCTACCAAAGTTTTCAGCCATATGTTAATTTGAAAAGTAAAAGCAAGAGGTTTCGTCAAGGCGATTCCCAAGGGCTGTGACTCACAAGTCTTCACAATAGTGACCCACAGAGCAGTTGGTAATTGATGCATTATTTGGAGTTGCAAGGATAAATTTACCAAAACTTCTTTGGAAGCAGTCAGATGCTGTGACTGACACTGTCCCGTGTCTTTCTCTACTGGGACATCTCTAGTAAGTCATGTTGTCTGAATGTTCACAAGTGTTTCTTGAAAGGGCATGTGAAAATGAGGAGATTCATTAAGGAAATCCTCTTATATTACCATTTAAAGAAACACAATAATGATATATAAGAATGAAGCAGAATTGTGAATGCCCTACTGTCATTTCAATCAGTTCATCAAAGAAACATCTTGCAGAGTTGATGGGAGTAAATTAAGGTTCCCAGTACCAAATAATTTTTATCCATGACAGCATTTTTTAGCATGCCAGATAGAATGAAACTGAAATATATTTGATATTATTTGGTAGACAAAAGTAATGAAATGAAATATGAAAATGTGTACTCTGTGTACTGTTTCCATTGGTTGGAACAGAGATGCCTTTGCCTCCTGGTAATGTCAGAATGCAAGAAAACACACAAATGGCAGAATATCTTGTATGACTACTGACTTTTCACCTGAAAAGTAAGAGCCACTCAGGCTTCTGTGTACATGCTAATAGGGTCTTCTCCTGCTTTGCCACAAGCATGCCTATTATCCTGTCACAGTAAATAGACATAACTCAAGCTAAATCCTTTCATCTTGCAAAGGAATCACAGCATATGGGCTGGGACAAGAAGGCACATCAGTGTCCTTTGTAGCCTTCATACCCTTTTGGTCTAACATTTGACAGTGCATATGCTTTCAATGTGTGATGGGGGACTGGTCATACAATAGCAGAATATTTTTATCCATTAGTGAGGCAGAACCTTTGCTGGGGCTGGAGTTCTTGTGCACCTATGTAAAATGCAAGTGCAACTAGTTAGAACGGAATGAATATCTTGTTTTGTGCTGTTTCTTAAAAGTCTGTGAAATGTTTTTAAATAGGAATAAATAAACTTTGAAAGACTACTTTCAGACAGGATATTTTGGAAACGATTACATACACACCTACAAAAGCAAAAATGTGTTCTGAATATTATAGTAGAAAAACAAAACAAATCACTCAAAATTTTCTAATTATTTTACATAATTACTCTGAATGCAGAACTCCTTATAAAAATGATAATTAGTATTGTATAAGGATCTGCAATTTTTTTTCTAAAGACTTTTTCTATACCTTTCCTTTCCAATTGACCCCAGCCTACACTGGCAGAGAGTAGAACTACAAAACATTGTATAGATTCTGTGTGTAACCTTCTGCATATAACTGTAGGTCTAGCAGAGGCTCACACAGAATATTGTCTATGCTAATTTTAGAGGACAGATTCATTGTTTCTAGTCTTTTTTGTAGGTAATTTTATAACTTGAAATAACTGTAAGAACCTTGGATTGTACCTCCAAGAAATCACACTACTATTTTGCTCTAAATGAGCTTTTCTCACATTTTTAATTTCTAGGGATGTTGCGTGATGTCCTGTAAGAAGGACAGTTTAGAAAACTAGTTCTTTTGTAACAAAGAAGGCAGGTTAGAGTCACCACTGACTTTATCTTAACACTGCAGTTCCAGCTACCCAATGACAGCACGTCTGCACGTAGTTAATATATGTAACTAGGCAAGACATTTATAATTTGCTGTAATTTGCTGTGATGCAGACATAAGTAATAGTCTGTAAGTGGAAAACAAGTAAGCTTTCTTACTACTTTCCTACAGAAACACATTCCATGGCGTTACCTCTGCCTGCATCTGCACTCATCTGTGCTTTTGGAGTGTACCAATGTCCACTCTCTATCTCTTTTTTGTGGAAATGTGGTGGCTAAATGGGTTTCCCTCTAAGGCTGGGGCTTAGACCAACAATAAGGAGTCAGGAAGTACTTCCATGGTTGAGCTGCAGCCCATTTTTTTTGACTAAGGAAAAAAGAGAAAATATGCAGTTTTAAGAGATGTTGAAGGAATCAATATATCTTTCAGATGTCTTCACAAACAAGTGATTAAAGTTAAAGGGGGTATATGGTTACTGAATGCTTTAAAACAGATCACTTCCCCAAACTGCTGCTCTATGAAGAGGGTGTTATCCCCACCTGCTCTGTCAATTTTCTCAGAACAGTATGGAAAGAACAGTCTTTGGCTTTTCTTGAGAGCAGGATTTGCTTTGTTAGTCCTCTCCGAATTTGAAAAGCAAGCACTTTCTCTCCTCTGCACCTGTCCTCATAAATAAAAACCCTGAAGTACTTAGATCTAGGTAAATGTATGTTCTATGTTTATCTATGCAATAACTAAAGGAAAAGTGATCCTCCATTTTTATTTCTACAACTTTAATGAAAGGAGTAGGATTGCAGCACATTACCGCAAGTGAGGAAGGAGTGCTGTCACTGCTGAGCTACAGAATTGCACCTAGGAAGCATTTATCTTATAATACACTTGACTATAGAATAGTTTGAATCATCTTGCGTATATGCAGTAGTGGCAAAGATCTCATTCCTGAATTTTTTTTCCTAAGCCTGGTCTGCTTATCAGTTATTGTCTCTTCTTTTCTCAGTTATAACTTTATATCTAGGAATGACCTTTAATATGCTATTTTGAAAGACATTGGATATAATAAGTGTGTGATGTAAAACAATAAAAAGTTCTGTAGTTTATGAGCAAGGGAAAGTATGGGATCAAACTTCCTAATGCTTTTTTTTACTAATTTTAACCTAACAAACATTAACATGTCACTAATACTACTCATCATATTTTGAATACAGTCCTAGAGTTTCAGCGTTAGTGTATTGTAAAAATTTACAATATTAAGATGTTAATTATGTCGTATAATATGTGTGAAATACTCTGAAGTCTATTTGAAAATAAAATCACATAAATAAGCAGGTTTCTTTAAGAAAATGTAATCATCTATCAGAATACACATCAGTACAGGAGGCAAACAGTTGTCAACAGTGTGCCAGTATGCTTTCCATGGGAACAGAATCGTGTCTATATTTCACATTTCTAAAACACAAACTGTTATGGGCTGATGCAGCCTGGATGCATGCCACGTGGATGTTCTGAGAGACCTTTACAGGAGATGCAGGAAGAATTAGTCTTATTTGTGGTTTTGTTCACAAAGCTGAGGAAATGCAGCTGAGATGCAGCTGAGATTAAAGCAGATCTGTGGGTGACCTATTGGCAAATGTAATGTCTGAAAGTATGCCAGGCCCAGTTCAGCACTGGCATTTGCTCTCTGCAACATTCAATTTTCAGTGGGATCGTGTAGGGCATGCAGGAACCATTAGCTTGACCATTCCAGTTTTCATTTGAAGGATTATTAAATCAAGAGTACTCTTTTTTTTTTCCCCTCTGCACTTATACCATAGCATTTCAACCTTGTTAAAATACCTTTAACTTGTTAAAATATTGAGTCAGTGCTATGTGATTCTTTTCCAAGAGTTCATTTCCAATACAGGGAGATCCAAGCACAGAGTGGAAGGCTCTACACTTAACCTGATAGTAAAAAGGACAAAAAAGTGTCTTGTTCATCTTCTGCTGATCATCTTACACAGCTTGGTGCAAACCTTAGAGCAGGACAGGCCTGGAAAGCTAAAACCAGCAGTAAATACACTATGTGATTAGTATGATGATGTATTGTAGAGTAAGAAAAATTACCTCAGCCTTAGGATAGGTATGCAATGTCGATAAACATCCTGCTATAGATTCAAAGGGACCTGAATTAGACCTTGCAGAATAAAGAATATGTCCCAACTGGGAAATGTAGTCAGAGGTATATATAAATACTCCAACTAATTTTTAATAAAATGTTTAGTAGACTTGTATCTGCATATGTTGTAAATCAGTATAATCCCATGAAAGTCATTTTGGTGCTATATTGTAATACATTTAGGTACATATTCTGTCACCTTGAGTCACAAAATCTGTGCTTAACCCATAGATTAAATGACACCAGGAAATATTTCTAGGCACTGGAAACCTTTCACACGTATTGTTGCATTGTTAGAATATTCTCTGCTGCACTTTTGTTTTGTGTTACTAATACCATGAAGAACAATTCTCAGTCATATTTTTCAAGTTATCCCAGTGGTTTACTTGGAATAGACCTATGTTGTCCTGTTTTGAAGACTAAGAGAGCTTGATGGTACAGATGAAGCCAAACCATACTGATTGGTCCCAGGGACAGAAAATGCAGGCAGTATATAATTAAGTATGAATTTGCAGCTACATTTCCAATGGCATATTTATTTCTAAAAGGGGAGTTTCATTAAAAATGACACATTCTCAGTTTTAATGAGAAGATATTTCATGCTTAGACTAAAGTCCACTTGGAGCTGATCTGACAAAGGATGTGAAGGACAACAAGAAGGTCTTCTATGGGTGCACCATAGGCTAAAACCAGAAAGGCTTTGGTAAATGCAGGCCAACTGCTGAATGGGTAAAGGAACACATCTGTCCAACCTCATGGCCTTCCATGATGAGATGACTGGCTCAGTGGATGAGGTAGAACAGTGAATTTTGTTTGTTTTCACTTTAACAAGATTTTTGAGACTATCTACTATAAGCTCCTCACAGACAAGTTTAGAAAGTATCTGCTAGAAAAATGGATAGTAAAGTGATATAAAAATGGCCGAATATTTGGGTTCAAAATGTTATTAGCAGTGGTATAGATTCCATCTGGAATCAGTACCACAGAGGTGATACTGGTGCCAGTATTCTTTAATATCTTCTTTATTGACCTGAACAACAGGGTAAAGAGCATCCTCAGCAAGTTTTCAGATGAAACAAAAGTGGAAGCCATTTCTCAATGAATTAGACAAATGTGATCCAGACACAAAGAGTGGAAGTGATGTGCAGAAACATAAAAGCAAATTCAGTGATCATACAGCTGAATTCTCTGTTTCTTAAAAGTGGAAAGATGCAAAAGGTCTCCTCCACCTCC
>WEIV01019613.1:3208-29231 GCA_013390005.1 Calyptomena viridis | reverse complement strand
ACAATTAAGCTCTTTCAGAAATAAAGCATTCCTCCAGTCCAGCAGGAGTTTTGTGTTTGTTTTTTTTTTTTTTTTTAAATAAAGAACTGCGGGAAAAGATGGGTGTTTGCATAGCTTTTCTGTCAGTAAGAAAGGGAACTGCCCCTGGGGCTGGGAAGATGGTTGAAGAATTTTATTAGAAATTCACTGATCTCCTTTCTACAGTATTGTTTTTTGGGGTTCTGGCTGTGTTTGCAGTGGGCAAAGAAATGCACGAACACTCTCTTCTGGTGGAGAAACCAATCAATTAATTCTGTCGTCTTGAATCTTGACTCTTATTATTGTGGTACAAAATTATTTTTATACTATATAATGGTTTATATTTTCTAAATGTTTATTCCTGTAAGATATCTGTAACTCTAGCCATAGATTCCCCTAAGGTCAGTCTCAAACCAATCAGCTGAGGGTTAAAATGTCCACAAGGTGTCCACACGCCTTCTGGTCCAGTCACAGCTGTGGTCATGCACTATTCACGTGTGTTTCCCAAACATGGTGTATTTCTGTTGTCCTGTTCTGATGAAGGCCTTTTGTCCAAATATGGATTTCCTTTTCCTGCATCTCCTTCAGTTACAAGCCTGCCAATAACTAGACATGTTTTGATTACAGTATCCTATCCTAATGCCACATTTCTGTCACAGGCTGCCACACTACAGTATTTTCAAGAGCTTTCAAAGATGTCTTAAGTGAAAGAGCATTAAGATCTTTACCGTATAAAGACCTTTGCGTTGCTTTCTTTCTTTGGTAAAAATTAAGGTTTAGAGAATACTAGAGATCAGAGATTCATTGCCTATTTGTGGTAGATTTCAAAGTTTTGATTCTATTTTAGCTAAGAGATTGGGAAAGAAAATTACAAGGCAATTATTACATCTCAGCCACTCTAGTATCTTTAAAGTGCAATGAAACGTATGTTCTGCCTGTCAAACTGTCACTACAAGACTCCTGACTTCTGTAATATTTACTACTTACATTTGCTTGACATTCAACAGTTGTTGCTGCCTAGAAGGACACAGAGAATTTTTTTGCCAGAAATTAACTTCATTAACAATATCTGAAACAGTTGCATTTATTGTCAATATCCTGATGGAATAAGGTCACCTGTGCTGGAAGAAAAACAAGAGAAGGAAACTGGAGTATTGTGCTACATTTCTGCAGCTCAAAATTAGGCAGTGTCATGTCCTTGGCTGCTGAACCATACATCTCTAGTGGATGAAGAGTGCAGGTGCACTGTCAATCACAACCTACGAGGCCTATCTCACTATTGTCTGGCTTTACATGCAAACACTATCTTTTAATGAGATCTTAGCTATTAGAAATCCTTCCAGGTTGTGCTAGGATTCCAGTTCTTCAGGCATTCAACTTTTTTGATTACTCTAGTCTCTATCAGCATATTGGATTTTTAGTGTTACATGGGAGAGCAGGGGAGAGGTGTGGCCAGAGCACTGCAGTCGACTCTATGTCTTATCCACTTCTTTGTCACTATGTGAACCAACAATGGTGAACTCTATACCATTTGCAGGCAGTCTGGACATTACAACGTTAAATTTATTGCACCCCAAAATATTGTTTGACCTTTACCATAATGTAAAGCTGTATTAAAGTAGCACTGAGAAGGCCTCTGTGATGCCCTAGTGTACAAGTGCCATAATTACAACAACCTTTCTGCTCAGACAGCTTGATATTAAATAGACAAGACAGTTTCCTTATGCCCCAGTTAAGTGATTTTCTCACACTTCTTCTACTGGTTAGCCCAGGGTCCATCAGGACTTCTGTGAGAAGGAAGTATTTAACCCACATTTGCTGAGTCCTCATTTAGTATCTTAATCACAGTGGTTTTTTTGCTTTCACAGACATAATATTTGCTTTTCAGAGGCTGCTTTAAAGATGGGCTATATGATGGCACCAGTATTTGGAAAATATAAAAGCTCAAGGACACACATACAGTAGTTCTCAGCCTGCTGTGGAGTGGGATCTTTTGCAATTGATAGTGTAAGTGCAGAATTAGCATTATCAGCAATCATTCTTCCAGAGTCTCTGGACTCTCTGATGCTCTCACTGTGAGTAGAATGTGCTCCAGTGTGCTGTGCTCCACTCACTGAGAAAATGAGAGATTTGTAGGGACCGACCACATATTAATGATCTCCAGTTGGCCAGCTTTACTTTTACAGGTAGAAGCAGGTAAGCTGAAGCTGAGGAAAAGTTCCAGTTCACGTATTTGAATTTTAAAGGTGATATCTGTCCTTTGAATGTATGCTAGCACAATTTCCTCTGCAGCATAGCAGGGCACTATTAATGAAATCCCTGCTGGCTTTTTATGTTTTACTGCTGTTGACATTTTTGCAGCTGTTAGAGGAATGACTCAAGACCTATAAGTTCTGGGTCATTTTTCATTTATGAGATATTTTCTCCTCTGCATACTCAATCCTGACTTTTATTTTTATTAATTTCTTATTGTACCTGAGGATCACTGTGATATTTCATAAGAATTTTATAATTTGCCCAGAGGTAGGGTTATTATCTGAAACTACCTTTACCAACCTTAGAGTCTACTTAGACACAGCCAAATTCTGACATCCTGTAGTATGTAGACTCTTTTTTATTCAAATTGCTTGATGCATTTTGCATGCTTCTAAAGTTTAAAATTTTTAGTTGCTTGGTGTTTACAGTGTTTATTAGCAGTCTGGGTAACAGTGGTAGAAATGGGACACATAATCAACTACAAATAGTGGCATTTTGGATTTTGACCTTCACAATGTTAACTGATCATTAAATACATGGCTTCTACATCAAAATCTTCTTGAACTATAGTAGAAACATCTGTTCTTGAGTAATGTTGATGAGAATAAGGTGATGCTTAAATACACACAGAATATATTTAAAACTTTAAATAACCTCAATATTTCTGTGTTTGAAAAAATGGAATACAATGACTTAATCCTAATCAATCAAAAATTTGTATTGATTCGGCTTCCTCAGTGATTTGGCAAGATTCTTAAAATTGGCACTGCTAAGAGATTACAGTCTGGTTTGAAACGAACAGTAGTTTGATATTGCCTGACCATTTTTGCCCTGTTCAAATGGTAATAGTAATTATCATATAATTCCATACATGTCAGGTTAGAATAGTTAATAGAACTCAATGGATCATTTCCCTCTTTCCTTCATTTAATCTCCAAGGTTTATTATCCCCAGTAGAGAGATGGAGAGGGATGTCCATTGCAAGAAATTGTCGACAGTGATTTCAAAAGAGATTGCATGGAGTTGTATAGATTTTTGTGTAATTACTCATCTACACTTTTCCTTCTAGACTTTATTACTCATGTTGCTAACAGCATTGTTTTAAAGGATGAGAGACACTTTAAAATGTTTGCCTTCTGAATCAATGCATATAGGCCTGAGCGAATGAAAAATGAGTATTTTTGCTGTCCATGCATTCTCTAAATCAATGCAAGCTTGGCTCTGGCTACACCAGTGCAACTAAAGTCCCTACTCAGGGACAGATTTTGTTGGCTCCAAGGCTGGGTGGTGCAAGATGACTCACCTCTCAGTGCAACCTCCCGAGGGCTGAACATATCAATGTTAAGCATCAACTGATCCAACTCTCCTCTGTGGCCCTATGACAGAACAGGCTTTTAATGACATTTTGTTTGGAAATACGTAAAGATGGCAATGTCAGTGTTCTTATAAGGCTTTTATGGAGAGTAGGCAAGAGCATACGCCTCATGTCTCAAAATGTAGTATGATGGCACATAGGTGTGTTTGAGGGTGGAAAGGTGCCTGGGATAGTTCTAGAGAGAGTGAAACAAGACGAAGCTTTAATTACCTTATCACAACAAGCTGTAGTCCTTCAGAACAGAGCAAACTATCCCTCAGCCATAACTAGTTTTGTCTCAAAGGAAGTGCTGAGTGCAAAGAGGACAGTGAACGATGGTCAGGTTAAACCATCAATCTGAGAGCACATTCCATTATTCTACATGATACATCATTGTGTCTTAAAAAACAAATGTTCCCATAATGGCTATTCCGATGCTAAGATGCTTTCTATCTTGAGCTTGGAGAGCAGAAATAACACCTATTATTATGAGTAAAGCTTAGTGTATAATATTTTTTGTTATAAACCTATTATAGCTTCCTCAAACACTAATAATTTTGCCATAAGTTTTTCCACATTTTGAGTAGCTATTTTATTTTAATACTTCAATAACAATGTCTCAGTCATTCAAAATGCAAATTAATTCAAGAGAAGAAAAACATTTTCTTTTAAAAATAGTATTGCAATTTGTTTCTTTGGAGACTTCTAGTGCCTTTGGGCTTAGCAGCAGGAGCACTACATTTGTCAGGTTGCTTTTCTTCCATGTTCATGAAAATACAGTTAGTTTGGAACAAATTATTAGACTCTGAAAAGCCACAGGTTCATATACAGCAAAGTGTGCCAACAAGAAGTCTGCTGTTGAATTTTCTGAATGTTCAGGTATAGAGCAAATTCACAGGTCTCATAGACCTTGATCCACTGGTGGAATACAGCAGCTGAAATCATGATTTCGGTACTGTGCAGCAGGGCTGGGCTGGGAGATAGATGTTTCAGATCTTTCTTGTGACTTCCTAATAATTCTGACTTCATCACTGTAAGACACCATATATCTCTTTCAGATTGGGATAGCTGCCTGATTTGGAAATAAGTCTAAGTATGGGTGTCATAGTTACAGGGGCTGGGACTAGTTTATCACTACGAAGGTATAACCAAAACCTGTATATTCTATACCCTCTATGTCATCCCTGACGGGCTGTTAATGATAAATAATTTGGTAACAGCTGCCCAGAGCACACTTCACACCTCAGGCCACAACAGATAAGGAAAGAGATCCAGGGAGACATTAACACCTCCACACCCAGCTGGAGGGGTCCTCCCTGCTAATGGGCCCAGCCGAACTGACACAATAGGCACTTACAATGGCCCACATCATCAAAGGATCAAAATCAAAGGATCCAAAAATATCCCAGGACTCACAGAGTTTCACAACCATTGTGAAACTCCCTGCTCTGGGGGAGGTACTGGGGATATATAACTTTTGAGGTTTGAGACTGTGGAACCATCTCATCGGACCCAGAGAGGGAACAGAACTCCAGCAGGACTGTGGCTACAACTCTTGAGGAGACTGCTGCCACTTCTTCGACAGAACTGCTGTCTTCAACAGCACCATCATCCCAACTACCAGGTTTTTCCTTTCCTTCTGCTGTGTACCCAGGGGCACCACGCAGTGCTGGGGCAGGAGCTCACAAGCACCATGCTGTTCCTGTCCCGGCGGGGCTGGGTGGTACTTTGTTCTTGTGGGTCAAAGAAGTTTTGTTATCTTGTGTCACTGTATGTATTGTGATCTTTTCGTAGTAAAACTGTAGCTCTGACTTGTGGTCTCTCCAAACTGGATTCATTTCTCCCACTGGTTTACTTTTAAACCAGCACAATGGGTTTTAAGTTTTAATTTTTAATATAGTTTTTAAGCTAAGTTAGTCTAAGCTAGGTTAGTTTTTTCCTTTCTCTCCTCTTGCCTAGGTAGTGATAAGGTTGGAATGAAAAGCATAGTACAACACAGGGAGCAGAGAGACAGAGAGAGATAAAATTGGGGTATTCCAGACTTCTTGGCGCTTCATTGGACCAAACAAACCTGTGGTTTTGCTATGTTTGTAACAGAGTGTTCTTTAGGCCAAGGATGATGATAAGGTCCTGAAAAGACCCCCAAAAGACCACTGATGACCCCCAAGAGGGGTGAGGATCTGGGTGGAGATGGGTGTTGACTATGCTAATTAGTCAATGATGTAATGGTGTTAAAGATGATGTGATGTTTATTCATAGAGTAGTTATGCATATGTATAATCTGGGTACATTTAAGTGTGTTTCACTATTGGGGGGGGGCGGGGAACAGAATGGTTGAGAATCCTTTCTGTTTCCCTGTGGGGCAATAAATTTTTTTTTAAAATTTTTACTGCTTGCAAACTTTGAAGTTTTGGAGTCCACAAACCACCAATTCAGACAATCTTCAGTTACTTGATCTGTCCTTTCCTCCCCCTCCCCTTCCCTGGTAGTTCATCCACACAAAGAAGAACTTATGTTCATAAGCTATGCTTTCCATCAGAAGCTCTTGGTCCAGACTGCCAGTTTAAAAGACCTAAAATAAAATCTATTGACTTCCAAATTTGGAATTATTTGTTTATTTGAAAGTGATTTTTCTTTTGCTCAAGCATCTTTTTCCATTATGTTCTTTTATTTCAAGAGATATTTTACCCTCACGGCTGAGATTTCAGCCTTTGTGTTTGAATCATGCTGATAATCTATTAATTGCTCTCGTTATATTTTTATATCTCCTTTATTCAGTGCACAGCCTGGATGCTGAATGAAAAACAAAGCAGTAATAAAAGCAAATATGATTTGTGGTTGAGGTGAAAGCTAACTAGACTTTCTGGATTTGTCACCATTGTCTGCATAATTTTAGTTAAGAACTTATAAATTATAAGTGCAAAGATGCTGAACTAAAGCTGCAAACAGAGCTTCATTCTGTCATTTCCTGTTTTCTATGTGCTTGCCTTTTTGGTTGTGGTGAGCCGTTTAATACTTTAAACTTCTAAAAGAAAGTTAACTGTATGAATCTACACAGTGCCACACATATAAATGTATTTAATTTTCAAAATGGCTAAATCTCTCAGGAAGAGCTTTATTATTGTCATTTTCGCACTTCAACAACAATTATATTGGCGGCAGACTCTGAAACCAAATGTTACTTCTTTACCAAGGTTTAGATGAATATATACTAACTAATAACTTTATTGATCATTGACAATTTTATTTTTATTTTTCAATGAGACTTGTGATGCTCTACTGCCAATGTGAAACAGTAGATTTCTAAATTGGCTACTTGGCAACTGCATAGATCTTTCAGTGGAAATCTAGTTGTTGATGTGGTATTCTGATACATTCTCAGTCACATCATACTCTTAAAATATGCTCAGACACATCATAGTTTTAAGATATGATGATCTTTCTGTATTTGGAAGTCAAGACAATATTTTATATGATTAATAATATCTACCATAAGCTGCTAAATAACATACCCTCATAATATGACAAGTAAGTATCCTGCTAGCTAACATGAATAGTGCAATCTCATTGTGGGAGTTAGATGATGAGATGAAATGGTCCATGAATTGGAAATGTGGCTTACAGTTCTTTAGGTATAGACTATATCATTAATGAAGCAATTTGTTCTGTGTCCACTCACATTTCATTTGCTGCCATCAACAATTAAGAGATGTCGTAGTAAGGTCATTTGAGATTAACACCTTGTCTTTGCAGAGATCTCATTAAAATAGAAAGAAGTTCTAATTTCTATCCAATGTAATGTTAATTCAATGGGAGAATAAATATTGTGGAAGTAATTTGTGAAAGAGAAATTAGCGTTAGAGGCACTGTTCTCTTTTTGCTAGAAGTAATTCTTACACAGAAAGACATCTTATTGAAAATAGTAGAAAGGGATGTTACCGTAGGAATTGCCTGGGTACCTTGGTCTGGTTAAGGAAATGTGTCTTCTTGTCTGAGCTTTGCACAGATGTGCAGACCCTTAAATAAATTGAACAGAAAATAAGATTTCTCCCTTTGCTGGCTGCCAGTATTACAGCTAAACTACAAAGAAAGTAATTTCTCCAACCACCATGCATTTACTTCCCAGTCATCCTCAAAAACTTGTAATATTGAAGAGCATTGTAATTGACATTTCTTTCTAATATATTGCCTGCCTTGCCTGAACTCTGACTGGCTGATAAAGCTCATGGAAATCCAGAGTCTCATCATGTCCCGAACAATTTCAGTCCAGCCCTATGGCAATCTAAGTGCTTAACTAGTGAAATAGGAAAGACAATATTTGGGGATTCTCCTTTTCAAAATGCACAAGAACACAGTAGCTGAAATAATCGAGTAGTCTCTGTATAAGGCAATTATTTTTCAGCTTGCAAAGCAGAATGAAGGAAAGATTTAAAAGAATATGCATGCCAATTTAAATAAATAAATGCACAGGCATGAGTTCATCCCAACTATAACTTCATTGAAGTTACGTTTAAGATAAATTTCATATCATCACATTTTTTAATGGAGAAAAAGATATCAGTGGGCTTGTCTACAGATTTTGCCTTACATCTCAGTTACTTGAAAGAAAATGTGATGCACATCAACTCATTCTTCAGGTCATACTTTCTGAATAGATGTGGGTAATATTACACAGACTAGTTATTGATCTCACAGGTCCTCCAGAAATGAAGTGTCATGTCATGCAACTTGTTCTTTACTATATCATCATGTTTTCATTCACATGGGCTTCTTTTCTTGGGAATGAATTAGTTGTATAAGAAGCTTTATTTCTTCCTAGGTCTCTGAAAAATGCTCTTTTTTTTTTCTGTCTGCTTTTTTTCTGTGTGTGTTTATGCCCTTTGTATCAGAAGTTCAAAGAGAAGCTAGGTAATTATGCAGATGTAAATATTTCTGATGTTTTTCACTTTTGACGTATTTGATTTCTATAAATGCTGTGAGGTTTGGATTTGTTTCCTCTCTCTTTCTTATTTTTTTTCCATTTTATTTTTCGGTGTTGCAGATTATCAAAATCCATGCTAACCTTGTCAATAATGGCATAACCACTGGTCAGCTGTTTCCCAGTTTGCAAAATGCCTTATTTGTATTTGGTTCCTAACTGCAGAATTTCACATATTTGTTTTTTTATTGTTGAGCAAATATAGAAATCGTAAAGTCGTTTCATTCCTAAATGAAAGAGCTTTTTGATCTGGGGTAACTCCCCAGGTCTTGTATTTCTGTCAGGCTAGAAAGCATCTTCAATGTCTAGCTGTCAGGCAGATTACTGTGGGGTCAGAGCCAAGAATCCCAAAACTCCAGTGCCAGAGCTTCCTGCTCATAGGCACAGCTCAGAGAAATGGAGTGAACAGAGACAAGGCTTTGCCTTGTCATTCCTCTATTAGGCCTCTGAGAATAAATGCTTGCTAATAAAGTAAAGAAGCTCCATGTCTTGGTGTTCTCCAGAACCAAGGGTGAAACAGGCATAAACATGTCTAAATATAATATCAATTTCCAGAAGGTCTGTTAAAGGTCTCTTATCCATCCTAACTTCTGAACTGTGCCCAGAAACTGTTTGGAAGCATGCTAACTCATCAAGGCCACAGCAAAGATGATTCTGGGGAGCTGATAGCACAGACAGCCAAAATCCCCTTTCTGGGAAAAGTGTCCTTCAGTTTTGTACAGTCTGGGCACATATGCTTAGCCCCAAAGCTTTAGGACTTGATTCCCATATGAAGTCATATTGGTTTCTTCGACGTTGTGTCCGGCTCAGGAGGCATAATGACGAGAGGGTAGACTCCAAGAAATGTTCAGAGGCTTTATTTATCTATAAGATTGCTAATATCTATGCAGAGAGAACTTAAGCATCTAAGCAGCAGCAAGAGCTCTAATACCTACCGGCAGACTCTGCATCCATGGTTCCCCAGGCAGACTGCCTGGAGAACCCTGGACACAAGGCTCTCTCTGGCCAGGTGTCTGACCAGGCAGAGGGTCTGCTCACAACATGTCTACTCTCTAAGAAAGTCAGAACATGTCTGCCTGCTTCTTTTTGCGCAGTTACAGAAATATGTATCAAACGATATTGTTTATATTAGTTGTCCAATGACCTGAGGCCAGGTTCTCCTGTCCAACCAAGGGGAATAAGGTCACAGCCAGTGAGAGCATGACTTATACTCATGCTCAGGAGAAATGTGGCCTATAAGATATGGCTACAAAGTCACACTTAAAAATTTGTGCAGCAAAGTGATTTTGGTTGTTCTGAAATGATATTTCTATTATATTTCCCTTGAGCATAATTTGAAAACTAAAAGTACATTTTATTCTAAAAATAGAAGATCTGTATAGCCACCCTTATTTACTTGTGAGAACATCACTCTGTCTCTCAGTCCTGTAATTTATGTGTCACCTTGAGCTCTCATTTCCTTAAGGGATATATTACATCTATGTTTTGTTAAAAGCTTAATGTATGACAAACAATTTCAGGGGAATACACTGCTGTTCTGCTACATTTGAACTGCTCAGAAGTAATGATCCATGTGCATGCCTTATCTGATGGAACTCTTTTGGGAATCAGAAGTTATTCTGGTGAGCACAGTCTTGTGTGAAACACAGGTAAATACCTCATATTTATCTCTGAGTTTGGAGGGGAAGAAAATGCATACAGACAGTACCATGGATATTTGATAAAATATTTTCCTGTGGTAATTTTGTTCATGTGTTTGATCCCTATGAAGTAGCTCTCCATATCCATCTATATTAATTTGTCCAGAATCTATTCTCCTTCATATTTTCTTCTTTGGTGTTCTTTTTTTTTTTTTCAGAATTAATTTAAACTTCTTTCAAAACTCTCCCTAGTCTTTTTCTGAGTACTATCTACAAGCTATCCAATAATGTCGACCTGTTAACTCATGTGTCTGATTGGTTGGCTGTGGTGAAATTCATCACTTTTCTGAAATATTTTTTAATGAGCTTCCTATAAACACTTTTATATTTTTAAATATTTTTCTTTTTTTCTGCTTTAAGGTTTTTCAATAGTAAAATACAAAATCTTTGGAAAGTCTCCATGGTGCCTATGAAACACTTCACCAGTCAAGGACCTTTTTGAACAGGGGTCATTTTTCTGTCATGATGGTCATATCTTTTCCTTTTGTCTACCCGTCTGGCTATATAGTTATCTATGGTTAACTAATCATATGCATGAAACTAGGCTGTAAATGTTACTGAATGGAGATAACATTTTTTGTCCTGTGTTCATCCAGTGTGTGAAACAAAAGGGGTGTCACTGAGCCATGATTTCTTTTTTTTTCATATGCAAATGAAACCCCAGAGTTCTGCAACAGAACAGACAACACGTATTGCAATTCTTACTTCTGGAGTCCCAGGACAGATGCTAATGATCTGCTCCTAAAAAGAACTATTTTAAAAACTAGGCAGATTCTCTACGGCTTATAAGATCTTGCAGAACCCAAACCAACTGTATACAAATCCTCAATGTTGCCTTGTGAAGATTAAATATTCTTCCAGATAGTGAGAAGAGGAGCTTGGGAAACTGTGTAGAGGAGCTTTATTGAACAATTTTTCCAGAACTTGGGTAGGAAATGGTGTCTTCAGCTCACTATAGTCTAGAAGACAAGACAATAATGGATCTTGAAGGTAAACCTAGTATGGTTTTTACTATCACTGTAGTTGTTTTATATGGAAATATCTGTATACAGATGCATATGTATATAGATACGATATATGTGTAAGCATATGCATATGCATTGCACACACAAGCCTGTGGGGCTGGATAGGATTCATCCAAGGGTGCTGAGGGAGCTGGCTGAGGTTCTCACTGAGACACTTTCCATCATTTACCAGCAGTCCTGGCTAACCGGGGAGATCCCAGTTGACTTGAGGCTTTGTCATGGTTTGACTCTGGCTAAAAGCCGAGAGCCCACACATAGATCTAAAATTTCTCAGAGAAGGAAAAAAACCCTCGACTTTTGTGATAAGGATTACAAGCAACTGTTTATTAACTACTTCACACAAGCAAAACAGGCTCTAACTTAGAATGTTAAGTATTTACTACTACTACTACAACTACTACTACTACTACTACTACTAAAATCAGAGCTTAAGAGTTTAANTTCTCTTTCTCCTCTCTCCGACCTTGGTGTTAATCAAACTTCCCACCCTCCTCTCTCTTAAGCCGCCATGATGTTCTGCCCAGCTTTTTTTCTACTCCTTTTTAAATATGTTATCACAGAGGCATTGTTGCCTGACCTTGGCTAGCTTAGAGCAGAGAAAAACTCTAGCAGTTTCTTAAAGAAGCCTCTCTCCTAGCCCCTCCAGCTAATAAAAACTCTGGCTACTTAAAACCACAACAGGCTTACCATCATGAATGCCCATATACAAGAAGGGCAGGAAGGAGGATCCAGGGAACTAGAGACCTGTCAGCCTGACCTCAGTGCCAGGGAAGGTCATGGAACAGATCATCTTGAGTGTCGCCATCTAACACATACAGGACCAACCAGTGTCTCAGGCCCAGCCATCATTGGTTTTGTGAAAGGCAGGTGCTGCATGACCAACCCGATCCCCGGGTGACCCACTCAGTGGGTGAGTGAATGGCTGTGGGTGTCATCTGCCTGGACTTTAATTAAGCCTTTGAGACTGTTCCTGACAGCATTCTCCTGGAGAAACTGGCTGCTCATGGCTTGGACAGGTACACTGTTCACTGGGTAAAAAAAATGACTGGATGGTCAGTCCCAGAGAGTGATGGTGGATGGATTTATATCCAGTTGGCAGCTGCTCACAAGTGTGTTGCCCAGGGCTCAGTACTGGGGCCATTCCTGTTTAATAATATCTTTATTAATGATCTAGATGAAGAGATTGAGCACACACTCAGTCAATTTGCAGATAACACCAAATTTGGCAGGGGTATTGATCTACTGGAGGGCAGGAAGGCTCTACAGAGGGATCTGGGCAGGCTGGATTGATAGACCAAAGTAAACTGCACGAAGTCCAAAAAGGCAAAATGCACTTGGATCAGAATAACCCCTTGCAGCACTACAGGCTGTGGTAAGAGTGGCTGGGAAGCTGCCTGGCAGAAAAGGACTTGGGAGTGCTGGTCCACAAAACCTGAACATGAGACAGGTGCCCAGGTGGCCAACAAGGCCAGTGGTATCCTGGCTTGTTTCAAAAATAATGTGGCCTGCAAAACTAGAGCAGTGATCTTTCTTCAGGAAAGAATTGTCAAGCATTGGAAGAGGTTGCCCAGGGAAGTGATTGAGACACCATCCCTGGAGGTATTTAAAAGACATTTAGATGTGGCATAAGACATGGTTTAGCAGTTGATTTGTATGGTTGGAATCAATGATCTTAATGGTCTTTTCTGATGTAAACGGCTCTGACTCTATGGTTCTGTTATTCTGTATCTGTTACGGTGTGATCTTTCATTTCTATACTCTGGGCTACTGAAATGTGAAGAATATAAATATTTTGCAAAAATCACCAAGTCTAGAAAATATAAATCAGTTTCAAATCAACCACTTTCCCTCCCAAGGAAAAAAAGCTGACAAAATTCAGAATAAAAATCAGTAGTGCACTCCCGAATTTCCTTTAAAATTGTCATATTCTAGATATTGCTACTCCTTATGCTCAGATATGCAAACTTATGCAAACTCAGTTTGTTTGCATTTACAAAGTTTCATTCTAGAGCTTCCTTTCCATATAATGCAATAATAAGAATTAATAATGAATAATAATAATATTGCATCAGATGGAAAGATATGTAAACCTTTATATATAGTCCTGAAAGTGAGGCAGTATCAAAGAAAATAATTTGCTGCTACAGTAGGAAACTGTCAACTTTCACACAAAAAATAATTAACTTTTTTCATTTTTGAATTATAATTTTGTCACTTTCATATAACACCAAGGTAATAGATTTTCATTATATCCAGAGTGCAAAAACATTGGCTGTGGAAAAAGCAACAGGGCTCAGATTAATAGGAGCTGACAAGCTGACCGAAGAGGAAGTGGCAGCATGGCTGGCACCATGGCTCGGTGGTTGTGACAGGCAATTAGTGAACAGAGCAGAGCAGATGTAACAGAAGGCAGCAACAATTTACTGAAGTATTAGCTTGCTCACTCTGTAGTACAGAGAACTGATACTGTTTGCCCATACAAATAAATACTAATATGATCTTGAGAGGAGAAGAGAGACAATGTGCACAGTCACCTTACAGGACTGAAAAAAACCTACACCTGGAGGTATTCCCAACAAAACAAAAACAACAAAACCCCGAGAAAACAAGCTGCAGCGGACTTAAAGGAAAACAAAACAAAATGGGCTTTTTGGGATTTTTACCTCATTACTGGATTGTAACAAACTTTGAAAAAATAACATACTATAGAGAACTTGTAACAGCGTGTTCATATTTCACGGCACTCAGAAAGGATGCACAATGTTAATTTTATTTCTCCCCTGTTGTTCTGGGACAGACGTACATTACTGCAGTTCCTCGAGGTTGCGACTGATTGGTGTACTGACATGGAGAGAGGAGACTGCTATGTCCTTACTTAGGTGGTCAAAGGAGAGAATAACAATCGTGTGGGAGAATTTTGAGCTTGCAAGTATTGTTTTGTATTTTTTAAAACTCAACCAAAAATTTTGTACATTGCTTTTTGAGATTGTTTATTTGAAACACAGATTTCACAGTGTGCTAAATTAAATTATTCTACCTCAGAGAACTTAGGAGTTGTGGTTTTGGAAGTATCTGTATGGATGTTTTCAGTCCCAGAGGACAAAGTTATCAATATGCACAGGGAAATTGAGATGGGATGAGTTATTGTTTTCTACTATAATGAGAATGGTTATGATCTTTCAAAAAGTAGCAGAGAAACTATATATTGTGGGTGAGTAGACAGTACAATATCTTCATTATTTAAATTAGCATAAATTCTAAATGTTATGGAAGCATACATTTTATTTAGAACTGGAAAAAAAAAAGGTCAGTCTTCTGTGTTCAGTCCATAGAACCATTATTGACATCTTCTATGGGCAATATCAACTACATTGAATATTGTGTGCAGTTTTGGGCATTGCAATATAAGAAAGATATTAAATAATTAGACAGTGTCCTAGAAGGGCAATGAAGGTGGTGAAGAGCCTTGAGGGGAAGCCTTATGAACTTCCCCATGAGGGGCAGGCACTGGTCTCTTCTCTATGGTAACTAGTGACAGGATCCAAGGGAACGGCCTGAAGTTGTGTCAGAGGAGGTTTAAATTGGATATTAGAAAAACATTCTTCACTCAGAGGGTGGTTGGGCACTTCCCTGGGCTCCCCAAGGAAGTGGTCACAGCAACAAGCCTGAGAGAGTTCAAGAAGTGTTTGAATCATACTCTGACACATGGTGTGACTCTTGAGGATGGTCCTGTGCAGGGCTAAGGGTTGAACTCGATGATCCTTGTAGGTCCCTTCCAATTCAGCATTTTCTTTGATTCTGTGAACATAGTAATTTGCTCCATTCCCACAAAGATAGGGCATTTACTTGCAAAGTATTACAAATTAGACCAGTTGAACCTAGAAGGTTTACCTTCTGTGCTGACTAAGGACAGGACCTTAATAGCCAGTTTCCTATCAGCAAGTGGAATTTAAGAATAATTTTTATGGCACCAGTTCAAAAGTAGTCATATTTTTGCTGTAGTTGTTCTTCCCTCACTGAGGGATCACGATTTACAATAAAGAAGACATAATTTGTCACCATTCACCACGGTCATGCCACTTTTGTATTGCAAGGACTCATGGAGGGGAAAGTTGCTGTGACAGCCAAGGAATGTCCTCTGTCCTCTGTGGCTCCAGTTGGCTGCAGTGGAGGTGCGGATGACTTCTGGTAACTACTTGCTGTTTCTGGATAAGTTTTCATGAGAAGAGCCTTCCCATACTCTTTGTAGTGCTTTCCTTTAAATATTGGTGCCTGAGTGTAAATAAAGCAAAATATTCTTAGCACGCATCCTGTTTATTGCGCTTGTTTCTCTTAAATGTTCTGTCTTTTACAAGCAAAAAAGTTTAGGTCAGAATCAGACAATACTGTTCAATTCAGTGGAAACAACCATATGTGTATATTCTAGAAATATAGGAGTTTAACACTGTTTTATTAAAGAAGATACAAATTAATTTATGTAAACTAACCCGAAACTTTTCATCTAAACAGGAAAAGAATTAAGCTCTAAATGTTTTCCTAAAAATTAGAAGAATCCTATCAATTCATGTCAAAGACTTGCATGATTGACTTTTGGTTTGTGGTTTGCTTTTTTTTTCTTACCAAAATATGTGTGCATATATGTAAGACACAAAAAAAAGAAAGATGGGATTTTTGAGAATGAAGTCTTCTCTACTTAATGAGTAGCTAATTCATTTCACAATTACAAGATGAAAAAAGACCAGGAAAGCAAGGGATATCCTAGCAAATGGCTTAATGAGAAACTAGCAACATGAACCCCACAGAAAACAATTTAAGGAAATAGGGAAAAATAGAATACAGACAGTTTTTAAAAGGAGCCTGGATGTCTAGGTAGTTGTAAGACCTATATTTAGATTGCACGAAACTCTCCATTGTAAAGAATTTTCATACTTATAATTTTGAGAAGCTGAGATTTCTTCAGTGTATGTAACAGGCCTTTTAATATTCATCAAAGAGAACTTCAGCTGTGTACGTGCCCCTTCCTTGTCCCTCAAACTTTGGTTCAGGCTTTTGCTAAGAGCTAGTCTAAGGGATGGTCATTTTTGGTGCAGAAGATAACTGGAGAAGAAAGAAGATTTATGGCTGGAAAAAAAATTGTAAGCGAAGGCTTGAGATTTTCAGACGGTAATTTTTTAAGTGTAAGTAGAAGCTACTAGAAGCTGCTTCTCTACTAAACTGTATGCTTTTTTATAGTTGGTTTAGTTCCTGTAGCAGTTACAGAGTGTTTACTTGTTGGGTCAGGTAGTGTAGATAGCAATGTTCTGTCTTCAAAGTTCAAGTCAGTATTGCAGGTTGAAGGGCTTTAGAAAGAGAAATGGATGAGGATATTGTTTTTCTCTTTGTTGTAAGCCAATTCTCTGCAAGAAGTGGTCATAGCCCTATCTTCTCTGCCTAACTGCAGTTATGTTCACAGTTTTCAAATCTGTTCCTCCAATCAGTTTTGCTTTGCTGAGCTTTGTCTCATTTCATTGCTAGAACCATATTTCTCTCTCCTGAATTTTCTGCCTAGCTATATGCCCAGTGCTTTGAGGTCTATCATCATGAATGTTTCCCTTTTTCTCTTTCCAGCTATTGTCTTAAAGTGCTCTGTTTGCTTCCTGATAAGGAGGCTTGGTCTTGTGGCAACTTTTTGTTTGTGGTTATAAACGACTTATGGCACACAACCCTCGATGACTTGAATTGTACTGTAAAAGCAAGAGCAGCAGAAAAGAACAGCAGTCTGGCACTTGAAATAGCAGGAATGAATGGCCAATAAGAGTCATGGGAAGGATTCACAGAGGTGAATGATGAAACAAGGGAGCTGTGTAGGGAAATCCATTTGTGGTGGATAATCATCACATGAAATCAGGACAGAAAAGGATTCTTGACTCTGCAGAACAGAATAGTAAGTAGCAGGATCAATTCTGGAATATTGTGCTGCTGTCCAAAGGCCCTGAATAACTTACATAAATAAAATTCTTGTGCCAGAAACCTCAAGACAGTTTGGTTCAGGAGACTGGACGTTTACTCCTGCTCTTTTCTCCTCATTTTCTCTTTTCCACCTTAAAGCTTTAGATTATTTTCTGCCTCACTCTTCTATTTCATCAACACGGAGGCTAGTCAAGCATCCAGCTTTCCTTGGGTACATGCCCTTCATGGACTGGTACCCAGCTCTGGTACTTGCATTGCTACAAACACGTCTCATGACAGTTGGTAAATGGAGTAAAGTGTTTCTCTTGCTCTGCTATCTTCCTAGCTACATGTCCAAGACAAGTAGCAGTCTTTTGGGATTTCTAATTTAATTCCAGTCCCCTGAGTCAGAACTTATTTTTCTAGAGACCAAAATATGTATGAAATGGCATCTCTATTTTTGGAAATAATCTGTTGTGAGTTCCTGGATTTAAATCTCACTTCATTAATCATTTGGGTCAGAACAAACCAGCTGATGTGTGTGTGTGTTTGTGTGCATATGGATGCGTGAGAACAGGGCTAGGCCTGCTTCTGCTGCTATGACTAAGCCTGCCCACAGAGCACATGGTTTGCAGCTAAGCTGGCCGAGTCCATCAAGAAGAACATGGCACAAGAACCATGTGGCCGCCTGTCAATCAAGGAAGGCCTGTCTGGCAGCCCACTCACATCACACCCCCTGGAGCTCCTGACTGGCTGTGGCATAACTCACTCTGGCCTGGAGGGTGTTGAATCATCAGTGGACCAGATGTCCTGCCTGGCAGGAGTGGCCACGGGAGCCAAATCAGATAAAAGCAGCTCCACAGAGCCTCCATTTTCAGTTAGCTTTTCTGTCCTGAGGCCTGAGTGTTCAGCTGTCTGTCTAGGGGCCTTGCAGCATGTGACCTTTGGTGATAACTGTTTTTCTCTTCTCTCTTTCTCTCTTTTCTTCTTTCTTCATTCTTTTATCTCTTGTCTTCCTCTGCCCTTTTCTCTCTCTTGTGGGTAACTTAAAGCCAAAGTAATTTGTATTCTACTAAGCTGGGTTACTAATTGCTTTAGATTGGGTGTTTTTGTGGACTTTGGTTTTGTTTGCTAATACTCTAGTGTAATGCTTTTAGTGATACTCTCACTAAATTGTATGAAATTGGTGTTTGTTAATATTCTAGTGTAATGCTTTTGCCTTGTTTGTATGTTATTGCTGTAAACTCTTTTGCCAAAGCACCTATTTTCTCACTAAATTAAAGGAAATTCTCTTAAAGAAAGGGTATACTATTTTCTCTGAATGCAACTTCCATAGATAATAATGAACCAAAGGTTTTTAAACCTTTTGACATCTTAAATAAATAAATAAATATTCCTGGTTAAGCTTATATGGCTTCAAAACCAGGTTGCTGCACCTGTTCTTTAACTTAATGTATCAGAAAGTATTACAAAAATCAGTGCTTGTGGCCCGTGCTATTTCTCCAAGGTTATACCAGGAGTCCATTTTTCTGTGCCAGACTTCTGAAACGAGTATTTTCAGAGGTCATAGACCTCATAGACTCATCTAGAATTGCTGAGCAGGAAGACCTTTTGTTATCTATGAAAGACATTGAATTTATCATCTAGGATGTAGCTTGATAACACAGCAAAAATATAATTTGTATTTCTGAAAGTCTCAGAGTGGCTACCTGGTAGGTTTGTTTTTCCCCAATGAGTTTTGTTTGTGTTCATGGAAAGATCACCTGACACTAGTTAAAAAAACCCCACTGAATAACTAACAATACTGTGGAGAAGAACAATAGGCATATGGTGGTACTTAGCTGGAAGCTGCTCAGTTCAGCCTTGGAGTAACTCAAGCCTTATTTTTAGATTTCCATTCTCTGCAAATCTGACATTAATATGCAATTCAGTGGCTGCAGATGCAGTACTGATGTTCCAGTTTGTGTTTTGCCTGCCATATCTACGTGTCCTATTTTACTTCTCAGTACCTTCAAGGCTATCAGTGTGCTACTGTCAGATGGAGAACATCACTAGAGGTCCTTTATTAAGGCCTGGAAGGTGATAGGTGCCACCTGCAAATAGCTTGAATTCTGGTTAATATTGCCCATAAAAGCACCATGGATGAATAGAGTCAGATCTGAGAAATGCTTCACACTTCAGTTGATACTAAGGATGCTTTCATGATGAGGAGTACAAGTGTTTCAGTTTGAGCTATATAAACTTACTAAATAACTTTTAGGTACTTGCTATCCCTAAAGTCTTTGCAAGATCATTCTAAGAACAGATTCTTTAAGTCTGAATTCATCCTTATCTTAGCTCAACTCCATCTACTTACCATTTCACTAACCCTCTGGTACCTGTTTAATAGATGCCAAGTATTTCGAAATTCTGTTTATATGACAAAGCCTATGTTTAGTTCACAGAAATCAGTAAAGGCCTTTAAAAATTCTTTCTGAGAGCTCTTCTGCATTCTGATGGAAGGCTATTTTGTTTTATCTCATCTACGGATTTTTTTTTGTGTGTGTATCTCAGGGACTTTCTAGGGCAGGCTTGTCTGGCGGGCTGCAGAGGCAGACTCTCATGAGTATCACCCAAATGGAAAAAGGGTTACAAATTAAATTGTCATTTATTTGTTCTCAATTTAGCTGTCAGAAAGAAATTATTTTAATTTGACAATCATGCTAAATAGAATGCAGTTCTTGGACTGGTAAGAGTACTGGATTTACCCTATTGAATCTGAAGTACAAAATCATTACACTCCACCATGTGTCAATTTTCAAGGGATACTGTATCTAGCTAACTATTGCTTTTACTTTGCTTTGTCAAAAAATCTGAAATACTCCACCAAACAAAAAAGCACTGTCACAGAAATGCTGACATACATGATGCTAATTTTTACAGTGCCTTTTACATTGAAAAAGAGCACCCCAGAACAGGAATGAACATGGAGATACATGCATACACTTTTTTTGTGAATTAGGGCTAATGCAGTTTTGACTGAAACCAGCTTAGAATTCAGATAAAAATTAGGTTTCTGTAGGCATAGGGAAGAAAGGGAGAAAGGGATAATCCTGGACAACTCTAAACCTTTCTGCCTTAAATATCTGCATATAGACTCTCCTGAGTTAATTCTCTTTTCCAATTGATTATAGAGGAAGTCTAGGCAATCTGCTTTAAGCCAAATGCCTAACTTTCAAATAGCTGAACTTGGCTAAGATGAATTTTACACCTAACTTTTTAAATTTTCTTCTTCTAAAAACATACGCATCAGAAAGTCAAAACAGCTGTACTGGTGTCTCAGTACAGGCCAGTGAAGAATGCTCAGAATTACATAATGGTTTGGGTTGGAAGGGACCTTTAAAGGTCATCTGGTCCAACCCCACTGCAGTGAGCAGGGACATCATCAAGTATATCCGGTTGCTCAGAACTGCATCAAATCTCACCTTGAATGTTATCCACCACCTCTCTGGACAACCTGTTTCAATGTTTTGCGATCCTCATTGTAAAAAGTTTTCTTCTATATAATCTAAACCTACCATTTTTCATTTTGAAGCCATTTTCCCCTTTCACTACATGTCCTTGTAAAAAGTCTTTCTCCAACTTCCTTATGGCCACTTTCATGTCGAGGAAGACTCCTCTAAGATCCCCATGAAGCCTTCTCTTCTCCAATCTGAACAACTCCAACTCTCTCGGCCTGCCTTCATAGGAGAGGTACTCTAGCCTTCTGATCTTTTTTGTGGTCCTCCTCTGGACTCACTCCAAAAAAGTATGTATAATCAGGGAAACAACCCTGACATTCCCTGAACATTCAGTGTTCAGTCATCTGGCACCTAGTCTAATTCCTGGTTTGGGGTCTGTGGATTCCTATCACATTGTCACTTCAGATAAGAGAGTGTGAGCGATCTAGTGTGATTGTTGTCCACCAGAAAAAGATCGAGCATTCAAGGTGCCAGTTTTGTTTATGGCTTTTGGAGATGCAAGGGCAGTTCATGGAAATGAAAAGCACCGCTTAAGACAGTGTATACTGCAAAAGTAAGGGTGTTTTTAGCTCAAGGAAACTAAATCAAGATTGTGATCTCCATGTAAAATCTGAACAGAAACAAGCTAGTGTTAACCTTAGATCACTATCTGAGATAAACCTTGAAAGGACACACAAATCTCACCTTCACTAGTCTCATGAAGGAATGGATATAGATGGCTATCTCACTGTTAGCGAGATCCTCTTGCTTGTTTTAGCCAAAACAATAAATTTCTGTCCTTGATTTACCCTTACTCCATTGGTGCAATACGGCTACTTTTCCATTTCAGAGGTGACAAATTTTCTGTGCAAAAAGGAATTAGGTTATATTTTTCTGCTGTGATCTGTATAGGAAAAGAGTGTCATCATGGCAGGTTGCTGTTATGGAGCTGATATGCTAAGTTTACATTAAAAATTACCGTACCTTTCAAGTTAGTAGCATCTCTTCCACAAGCTTCATTTCATGCTAATTTGTTCACACATTAACCAGCATATTTTAAAGCTTGCTGTTTCCCTTTAGAAAGCAATGCTGTGGTTGCCAGGTACAAAGGTGCTCTGAAAGTTATATTGCCTCATTTCAGTGATTGAATAACGGGGTTGAAGTTACCTGGGGGAATGTGTTTTGCCTTTTTCTAGAGGTTACATTCTCCAATTATAAAAGCTCTGTCCTTCATTTAGAAAGACAACGGTGGAATGAGATACTCTGCAGGATATTTATAACTGTCTATTCTCAGCCTGCTGCATTGTGGCTAGTTGGAAGAGTAACATATGGCACCGTAGAGAAAATAATTATTATTCTTTGATAACTTACTTAGGAGCAGTTATTTTGGATGACTTGCATGACAGACTCTTAAAAACTGTGTAAAGTTATTAACACAATAATGCAATAAAGGCATATATTTTCTCACAGTTTTCAGCACACTTAATACCCTTTAATGTGTTTTTAAACTTCCAGATATTTATCTATCTTTGCAAAAATCTCAAGGAAATCACTTTGATCTATACTCAGATTAGTTGTTATTTATAACTAATTTACTGTGGACCAAAGCTTAAGAGAAGACTGCATGTTTCAGACTACCGTCTACCTATGGTTATGAATTTGGGATTCCAGTACAGTGATTCAAGAGGAGTGGTCTTAGAAACCAAGTTAGAGAGCATTAGTGAAAATATTGCCCATTTGTGACATAACTTTATTAGAAAAAAAAGCCAGTCTTAGATCAACTTAGAACAACTCTTCCTTTCTAATTTTGTTAATAAATCCTATCTAGAACATTTCAGATTTTGTTTTTTTGGAACATTATCCCCACTATTATAAGATGCTGTACTTATTTAGAAAATTTATATTTGAACACAGGCTGTAGTACATATTTTACCATGCTACAAACAACTAGTCTTGGGTTTATAAGGAGAAAGGGAGGAAACTTACTTCCAATTTTTCAGCTTCACAGGCAAGAAAAGAAAAACTTACATGCCATGGAAGAGTCTATAATAGCTCCTTAGGCTATAGATTTAGGTTGTGATAGCACAGGGACTGTAGTGTTGCTCTGAGACTTGCTGTTGAACTGGGGGCTGAAATTCATGCTATGCTTTTTCAAGCATAATTACCTGGTCTTTAAGTAACTGCAATTTTGCCCTTGAGGAGGCTCATTAACCTGAATGACTCCATTTGACTTTTGATCCATGCTCAAACCATGAACAAGAAGTTAATTTCCTTGTTATCGTAAATTATGTTTCTTATACTTTTGGCTAGTTTATTAGACTAGATAGACTGACATACAACATTTTCCTTTCCACAGACATATGAAAGACAATAACCTACATATCATACTGCAGGAGTAAAGAACTGCATATCTTCCAGTTAGCCAAAGGCAGAGATATTTCAGAGTTAGAACAGTACTTATTGCTCTCTTGAATAAGAGGAATCAGATTATTTTCCATGTATCTATCACTACAATCAGTGGATCTTTAATGCTGTGTGCAAAATATTGCTCAAAGATAAAGAAACAACATACTTTATTGTCCTGGTTCTGGTCAGGAGAGGGTTGCAGTAGCCAGGAGGGGGCATGGCTAGGACCCAGAAGTTATTCTATACCACCTCACATTATTGCTGGGGGGCTGCAGGAGGAGTGTCTTCTGGGACGGGGTTCTTTCCTGGTTGGCGTAATCTGCTGGAGGGAGTAGTCAGTTATTGTGTAAATTGTTTGCCTCTTTTTTGTATTCTGTCATTAGTACTGTTGCTGTTATTGTTCATTTTCTTACCTCATTGCTGTTTCTAGTCAATTTTTCTTTTCTCAACCCATGATCCTTACCTTTCGTGCCTCCAATTCTCTTCTCCATTCTGCCTCAATGAAGGGAGATGGAGAGGAGTGAGTGAGAGGTGTATGGTTTCAATGAGAGCTCTAAATTGGATAATACCATTCTAAACCATAACTTTGATACAAAAGTAAATGAATAGTATAACTGAAATCTTTCATTACAGAAAGAGAAACAGTAATTATGGAGTTAAATCTGTTATGCATACACTTAAATTCTTCAGTTTTTCCCTGTGCAATGCTCATATTTTTCATGTTTCTATAGGTCCTGAGGTAGATGGTTTCACTTTGGTGAGAGGTGTTAGAGCAATTTGTGAGCATTTGTAGTTCTTTGATGGGTGGAATATGATGTTTATGTCAATAACTTTCTTTGTCATCAGTTGGATGGAATTTTTTATTTATGTTCTTCTGACATTTTGCTAACATAATTTTATACATTTTTTTTTTTCCGTTGGTTTGAAAACTACACCTGAGTTTGCTCTATATTGTGTCTTTTTTGCACAATAGGTACTATTTCTTTGCTTTCTTTAAGTGCTCTAAAAGCAACTTTGATCAACATCATGTCTGCATTTCTTTAGCTAATTATTGGTGAGTGGTTTATATATGTGAGGTTTCCTGTGCCAAACCTGTGCCTTATCTTTGATCAGCCCATGCCTCTTCTTCCCTATACCATATTTCTACCTCCTCTTCTCAAGACTCCTGTTATTGTGCCAAGCCTGTCTTTCTCTACATTACATTGTGACAGAGCTGTACACACCTCATTCTACATGGAATAACATTTTAGTATTTCTATATGTGTAAAATTATGAGTTTTAAACCACACAAAGTTAGACAAAGGTAAAATTAGTTGTGACCACCTGATCAGTTAAAGAAATTGCTGTCAGCTAAATCAAGTTAGACAGAGAAGCAAGCGGGTCAGGAATATTTCAGACATAGAATACCTGACAAACATCAGTCTCAATGCCTCAAAAACTCAGTAGAAAGCTTGTAAGCTTTCTTTCTGTTGCTAGCAGGGGCAATACCATAATATAAGGCTTATCAGTTTTGCTGATATCAGTTTCAGTAACACGTAGTGGTGTTTCTGCCTCTCCAAGATCTAAGCACAAGCACCTCCACCATGATGCCTTTATTTCCCAGGCGACCTTCCTGCAGGAACATCACTGAGCAGATGGCAGGCTGTGCTTTGGCCATTTCTGTAGTAATTCTCAGGATAACCTTCTCTGTCCTTGTTTCCTTAGGAACAAGCTACCTGAAATGGTGGTCCCACAACTCTATTAATACCTCATTTACAATGGTGTGAAGATGAGTTGTATGGGATATGAAGAAAAAAAGTGCATTTCAATAAATTCAGGTCATAAGTCACTGAAGACCATTAATAGCCCACCCATGGAATAGGAAGGCAAAAGCTATGTATGATATAAAAATATTACAAAATAATTCACTCTATTTTCTCTAAATTCTTTTACATAATTACATGCAAAACATTATAGTTAATGACTATTAAATTTTTATGTATAAGCATTTAAATTCTAGGAAATGTCACAGAGAATATTGCTCCAAAACTCTGCAAATGTGGAAACCAAAATTTTTTATGCCACCTCATGATACATGCTATATTCAGCACACAGAAGGCAACTTCTATTAAATCATTTTTAGGGAGATTTTTGTAGAAATGAAATAAGGTGATCTTGCCTCTAGTGCAGGTAATGAAACATCTTGGCAACATTTGCCCGATCTTATTCTGAAAAATAGAACTCTTCTCTTGAAATTCCCTTTCTCATAATACTGATAATAATAATGGTAGAAATTCCAATAATAATGATGTTTTTAGCACAAGGTTTTATTTTGTCAAAGATATATGAAACGGAATGGAAAATAAGGTTTAAAATAGAAGTCATCAGGCAGTATTAACTCTAGAAATTGCGACATTCTCTGTCTATAACAGATGTTACCATGTTTTGCATTATAACATAAAATTACAGTCTATTTTATGTTCTTTTGTACAAGGAAGGACCATGAATATAAAAAAATAATTAAACAATTAAGAAAATGGAACATAAATTTAAAATAAAATGTAATCTGTAATCTAGTTGTTCCCAAGAACTCCATCTGCCATAGAATATTTCAGACCTTGCTTCACTGGAGCACATTATTCTTCTCCCCTTAGGCTGTCCAGTTGCACTTCAGAAAATTCAGCAGTTGGTATGATGATTTCTTTTAGACTTTAGGCTATGAAAAATAATTTCTGATTAAATGGACTTGAGAAAAGAATTACAACTGATTATATTATAAAGTTACATTAAAATGGACACATATTCAGCTCTTGTGTGTCCATGTACCTTCTGAATTGCTAAGGTATCCCCATACTACTACATCTTAAATAGTTTTACCTTTTTACTGTTTTATTTAATTT
>WEIV01019611.1:12299-26595 GCA_013390005.1 Calyptomena viridis | reverse complement strand
TCCTTGCCAGTCCCCGATCTCTTCCAGGATGCTTGGGAAATTGGGGTTTCCCGTTTGGACTCATTGTGTAATCAGATCTACCCACTTAATCCATGTAGCACTGGTTACGTGATGTGTTGAGAGGATGTTCCCTTTGAACATTTAGTGCAGTACAGACAATCGCGGTGCCAAGAGGACACACGCTTCCGTCCCAATGACTTCTGAGGAGGCTCCAACCCCCTCATAGGCTGCCAGTATCTCCTTTTCCATTAAAGTGTAATGGGCTTCCAATCTCGGACAACCCTGGCTCCAAAACCCTAGAGGTCAACCACGTGTTTCCCCTGATGTTCTTTGCCAGAGGCTCCAGCTGAGACCATGCTCCGCACCTGTAGTACACAGGATATTTTGCACAACTGGTCCTGTCTGAACAGGCCCAAAAGCTACTGCATAAGCTATTTCCTGCTTGAGCTGCTCAAAGACCTGTTGTTGGTCAAGGACCCACTCTAAATGGTTCTTCTTCTGGGTCACTTGATAAAAGGGGTCACACACCAGTACAAAGCATAGCACTGTGAGGGCTGCTGTGGGGAAATGAACTCCATCTCAGACAGACCTTCTACAGTCCATGAGAAGATTCAACTTAGTGAGTGTTGCTCTCGGAAGGGAGCTGTTGACAGAGGAGGCACTAAACATGCTATTAATAAAACAGAAGTTGGGTGTGTTCAGCTAGTTTTCCCTACAGTTATACACCTGGAATATTACATATCTCATTCCCTGTGTCCTTGCAAGAAACAAACCTATGAGCTAAAGAGAGTTGAGACCTAAGGATGATCTCTGCCAAAAAAATTATTAGAAATTAAAAAAGGGAGATAGATAGATAGATAGATAGATAGATAGATAGATAGATAGATAGATAGATAGATAGATAGATAGATAGATGATCTTATTTGCAATGGAATACTAACAGGAAACATAAACATGAGTTCAGGATGTAGTGGGACCTCAGCTCAAGTTTTTGAAGCCTGCCACACAACCTTACCATTATCTTAACACATTTAATTATTAATACCTTCGTGGTGATGAATCAAAAGTGCTGCATTTGACTGGCACAGGATGGTAAGTGCTTTGAAAGTCATTATCCTAAACACAAAAAGATTTTGAATAATCCTTCAAAATGTCAAGGCACACATCACATCAGCAATTGTTAAATATTTCTTCTGAGGAAGAAGTTAATTTAAAGCACTTTTGATGTTTAATGCCACTCACGACAGCAGCTGAAAATTAACCCTGTGCATTTCCCTCCCCCACACCTTAGCAGCCTCAGTATAATATTCTAGGATGGTAGGATATTTTCAATGCATCTTATTAAAAAGATATCAAGGGCAGCTTTAGGAAACTTGAAGGATGAAAAGCTCAACAAAACTTCTAAAACTACCCACAGGAAGCAATGAACTATGGTCATTTTCTTGTCAAGTCTATCTATGAAATTGGCCCATCGAAAATTTTCTTTTACTGAAGAAGATTCTTCTCCATGCTGAATGAATTTCATGGATCAAGCTTCTGGGCAGGATGATGCCCCCATCTTGTGGGAGGAATAAAGCTGTGTTTGGCATTTTTTGTAGCAACTCACCATCTTGCTAGATGGGTGGGAATGGAAAGAATGTGTGATGAGTGTCTGTTAAGTCTAGTTATAAACATAGGTGTTCATAAACATAGGTATGTGTTGTTGCTAGAAGAAGAAAAAGCTTGAATTTTATGATAAACACCAACATGGTCATGAAGTTTTGAGTTGATCGTGAGACCAAAATTTTTTTTTAAAAAATAGCCTGTAAAGCTGTGAGCTACAACATTTCCTTCTTTTTTTCAATGTTACTCATTTCTCATTAAAATGGTGGGAAGTTTTGCAGTCTCAGGAAGGAAATTAGTCCACAGAATGGGATGCGAGGGAGTACTGGTCTGAGTTTGCCTTATCTCACAAAATCATCACTTTGTAAAACTGTCACTACATGTTGCATCAGAAAATGTGGATCTTTGAGATTTCCAGGGGTACAAAATAAACCATTAGCACAAATACTTCTTGTTTGTGTTTTTGTGCTCCATTCTTTCAAAATACCTTCTTGTTTTCCCTTCTAGTTATCTAATTTCTTCACACCAAGACTTATCAATGTCCAAAATATTTAGAAACAGTGCTAATAGCAGAATTTCAACATTGCCATGATGCCTGAAACTTTTCCTCACACTAACCTTAATGTATCCTCTAAGGAGGTCTTTGGAAGGCCCTGTAAATAACAGCAGAACAAACAAGCAAAGAAACATACAAAAAATTTTATTGTATGGTTGCATATATATGAGAAAATAAAAGCAAAAATATAGGCAGGGAAATTTTCTCCATTTTCAAGAAAAATTGCTGTCCATAAATTTTGAGGGTAAGGCATTTGCTGAAGCCAGACGAAATTAATGAAGTATGAAGTTCCAAAAACATAATAAGGTTCATTGTGACCTGAATGCCAGAACAATATTCAGAAATCTCAAATCCTTCTGCATGACTAAAACCTGACTGGAAGTCTTTGCTTCTTAGTGAAATTGCTAGTCTGGTTGAGTTCATGGAGTGGCCAGAAGCTGTTGAGCAAAACAAATCTTGCCTGATAGCCAGAAAAAAAATCTCAGTTTTTCATCCATAAAGAAGAAAAAAATATTTCTTGTCCAGATGACTCTGTTTATATGAAGAATGCAACTATGTACAAATACTTCTCCAATACAGAGAGAAGCATGCACCTTTAGTGACAAAATTTACTGAATTATGCCTCAAAAAATTAAATATGTTGTGTGTAAAAATTAGGAAATATAGAGAAAAAGACAACACTTACTGTTATATCATTACCAGAATAAACATTTTTAGTCAGGCATTAGTAGACCTTTGTCTCATCTTGCAGGAGAAAAGAAGGGAAGCATATCTCAAGCTATGACAGTATTTCATAAAGAGGACTTTGACAAATTTATAAAAATATCAATGTAAAACAGATAAATAAAATTTTTAATATGCAGTGTAAAGCAACCAAGATTTGTATCTATGGAAGTTCCACCACAGTCCTCACTATTAATTTATTTAGCTTTTAAGTCCCTTTCAGGCTTATAAAAATATTGCTTATATGTTTTTAGAAGTCTTCGATGACCATTTAATTGACTTAATCAAGCCACCAAAGGAGTGACTAACTAAAAAAAAAAAATCAAAGGGATCCTAATTCTAGGCCTAATATTCCTAAATTAATCAGTACTATCAAGTTCGATATGTAAGCTGGCCCTCTACAGAAGACCAAAGAGTGAAACAACATTTAAATTTTTACGAATTTTGGAGACTTCTTTGCAACGGAAAAGCATTCAGATGTAATTTAGTGAGACACTTTATAATCAACAAGGGGAAATAAATAAATAAAAAGAAACATCTTGCAGTGATGATACTGAATAGTGAAATCTTGCTCAGTTAAAGAAAATAGAAAAACCTCGACTACCAATTCTTAACTACAAATGGTATATTTTCTAATTAAACTGCCAGTAATGAAATGGAGCCATATAGAAGAATACTGAATTAAGTTTTCAAACTCTGCAAACTATATCTTATTTTTTCACCTTCCAGCCATTTCAAAGTGAATGAGGTGCTAAAACCATTGAGTAAAAGCATTTAAGAAACCTGGCACAGCTGTGAATGTGTGACTAATATATTTCCTAGTAGCTTCCATTGCATTATGTATTAAATTTATTTAGTTATGATGGAAGACTTCAAAAGAGTCTTCTAATGTTAGTTGTATGGCAAATATGACACCTGAATAACTTTCTCCATGATAATGGAGATAATTTCTGCCTGGAAAAAAATGTGCAACAATGTATCTATTCAGTCTTTGGCCTTTCTAAGAAGGATAAGATGAAGTGCCAAGGATTATGGATTTAGGGACTTGATTTTTGTTATTCTGAGTGAAGTTTCCAGTATGCTTCATAGATTTGTCCCTTCAAAGACAAAGGTCAATGCAACTATGTACATGAAAACTGTGTATAATAAAAGTCACAGATCTCAACATTTCTCTTCTGTGTTACATTCAGTGACTTCATAGCCTGTTCATGAAGCCTCCAAGCAGACAGACTAGAGGACAGCCCTATTTAAATGGTCCATTTCTGAATCAGCACAATACCTATTTGATAAATGAATGCACAGCACCCTAAAGGATGTTCCACTCTCAGCAAGGCAGAAATGGTCTGCCATGATCTGGTTGTCCCTCACATCTGGGCATCCCATGTAACTACTCCAGTGCAGTCACACTGGTGCAAAGCAGGCAAATGTGAGAGAAGTGCATGTGTCATATTCACCAAAAAAATTCTAATCTCACTTGTCATTCACAAGGAGGATGTAATACCAGTGGAAATGCATTGTAGACTTTGCTGCTTTTATTCTGGAACCACTTAGTGCATTTACATTTTCTGTGAAACTCAATCAACTTTCCAGTTTTTCTTTTTGAACCTTTTATTTTTCCCATTAGTCTGTTAATAATTGTTGCTTTCCTGGCATCCTTGTTCTGTTGGATTATTATGCATTCCTCAGCATTGTGAAAAATGAAAAATGGAAAAAAATCACATGCTTTTCAGCTGACTTAACACTGCATAAAATGCTGAAATTATTAATTGAACATCTTGATTATAAATTAGGTGGAAATAATGTTGAAGAAGCAGCCCCTAGTCATATAGGTTTATTATTAGGGCTACATACTGAATGATTTGAATTCTGTTCTAGTAGTGGTAAATATAGTTATTATGGAAGAATATGAGCTCATGGATTTTGGCTGAATGTCAGCTGAATCAAGCAGGGTATTTCATCCATAATTTAAAATTGCATGTCCTAAAACAATGTCTGTGTTATCTCTCGCTTCCACCCTTGCGAGAATAACGTGGTTATGATCTTACATAAGATAAGAAATTTATTTCAGCCACTACAGAATAACTAATTGCCAATAATGCTGTTGTCAGCTGTCCCTGTGTGCAGCAGCACCCTACTGTGCTAAGCTCAGTAGACTCACAACACAAAGTTTGCAGTGCATTTATATGATGACTGAGGAATTGCAGCTGTTATGGCAGATTTCATCATTAATGCTAGTGATGGTAGATCACCTTATATATTTTGTTTGGATGCCAGACTCATGGGTGCAGTTTTTACTCCCCTAGTGTATTTAGCAGGGCCAAGGTTTCATGGTAAGAGTCACTCAGTCGGATATCACACAGTTTAATGCTGCCTCATAAGACATAATTTCTTATCCTCCTGATTTAGCTTAGTGTTACAGATTGTATATCTGTTGGACTATTATTTGTGCTTTAGTCCGTACAACACTGACCTTGGTGGAGTCCCAGTCTGGCTGAACCATTTAGGCACTTCCATAATAGGTACGTTAAACAACGGCTACAATTGTTCTCGTCTATCCAGGTAGGCTTGGAGCTCAAGATCTGCTGCTTGACAAATGTGCTGCCTTAGCACTGCCACAGCATTACAAGGGAACCCTATTCATCTTAACAAATGATGCAAAAGCAAAGGCGGATCTGATTTGAAGGAACTGAAAGGTCCATCTGTGTTTGTTTGAGGACTCTAGAGAGTTAGGGAAAAGGTTTGCCTGGGAGGTTAAGAGCTTATCTCTGTCCTAGATTGAAGAATACTCTTAAATCTTAACAGCTTTTTCCTTGAGGCTGCAGAAATCTGATGAGACCCTCATTATTTCAAATTTCAGAATGCTCTATTTCTCACTATTTTCTGTATCTCCTTTTAACTGTAAGCTGTTTCTTCTCTCATATAAGAAAAAGACACAGTGGCTGGTGGCCATTCTGGGATGTCACCTGGTAATCTGTTTTAATTTGCTGATTCTTCTGGTTCATCTGAGAGTCCCAGGCTCAATTCTGAAAGTTCTTTGCTGAAAGAAAGTCATAAGGAGATGAGAGTTTCTTATATTGGTAATGGTTACTTTGTACCTCTCAGGGTTGATCCTCGTATCCTACACTTCCCTTCTGGACACAATGAGATGCAGAAATCTTCAGGAAAGTAGGATAAGCAGTGCTGGATCATATTCTTCTGTACTGAAATAGCAGATGGGGAGAACAGCCAAAAACGTGTAGGCATAAAAGCAATTTGTACACCTTCCACTCCTTCAAGCTCTTCTCCATAACTCCATGAAGTAAGTAATTGCATAGTTGCTTGGACGTCTACATTCAGGTAAAAAAATAAGAAAATGATGCTCTAACCTGATTTAAAAAAAAAAAAAATTCACCAAAAGAATCCAAGCAAAATATATATCTGCACAAAGATCCTTCCTCAGTTCCGGTGTGAAATAGTTTAGGCAGCTGTAGATTAGAGTGGTTATAGACTTGGATCAAGAACCATGAGTTAGAAAAGAGACTTGAAAAGTCATAAAACCTTAACAGATTTCTGTGGTAATTTCTGTGTAATGCTATTAAACAAAGCTTTTACTGCACAGCATACAATATTGCTGACACAGAAGGAACCAGGATAATGTTAGTGAAGAGTTCTTATGGAAATCTCACATTGTCTGTGTGGGGATGTCTGGAGTTGTTTGTTAAAAGTGATTCCGTTAGGGAGGATAGGCTCTTGTGCCTCATTTTGTTTAGATGCTGGCTATGAGTGATTATCGGACAAACCATGAAGACCACCAGGTTACTTTGTTCTTAGGTACTGCTCTGTGAATTTTAGGTGGAAGTAGAAAAAAAATTCACTTGATTGACAAGTGTGGCTTGCCTCACATCTGCTTTACATGATGGGTGGTCAAGCTAATTCTAAAAAATTACATGTAGCTTGAACTCTGCTGAAGTGTGGATTAATTTCTTGGGCTATCACTTCAGACATTAGAGGTGGTTATGAGGTTTATTTGTGCACCCTAAAGGTCTGGATTTCAAGAAAAGTGTGCAAGGAGTTCTGCTGAAGAAGAAGCAGCAACAGAACAGCCTCATCTTCTCTGGAAATCACAGGATCATTGAATAGTTTAGGTTGGGAAAGATTTCTGAGATTGAATCCAACCATTAACCCAACACCAATGTGTTTACTACTAAACCAAATGCCCAAATGCTGCTTCTACCCTTTTCAACACTTCCAGGGATGGTAGTTCCACCACTTCCTGGACAGCCTGTTCCAATGCTGACCACTCTTTCAATGGGATTTTTTTTCTTTGACGTCCAATTTAAATCTTCCCTGGTGCAACTTGTGGCCATTTCCTCCTGTTGCGTCATATATGGGACCCACAGGAAGCTGTTTTTCTCACTCTCTACATTTTCAATATTCTCACCTTGGCTATCATAGGGATGTGATATCTGTAAATACAGCAGGACTGACATAGAGCAATTAATTAATAACTAATGTGTTTGTAACTCTCTCCTTCTTCTTGACACCTGCAATTCTACAAATTTCTACCATGATTTCTTTTAGAGTAGTTATGGAGTAGGAAATCATCAACATAACTTTCCCCTGAATTCACATCTGTATCTGGTCTTACATTACACTTATAGGGATGAACAATTCAACCGAGGATTTCTAAATACTAAATATATTCTTGTGGAATGCAAGAAGGTTTTTTAACCTGTTACTCAGCTTTTTGAATGTAAGTCTTCTGTTGTAACATGAGAAGTGTTCAAAAAATTTCTAGAAAGTTGGAGTTATACTGAAGGATACTGTGACTCATCAACCAGTTCCTTCATCATTCTGTAATAGCTCCAAATGCTCTAGAGGAAGATGAAAAAGGACCAAAATTACCAGAAGCAGTATGTTCCAAGATACACATCATAAAACACAAGTGGATAAAATGATCCTCCAGTATGTAGTTGTTGTTTTTACCGTGAATTGCAATACTTTATTTTTATTTTTAGTATTTAAGACGTCAAAAACATGGCATAACAATTGCTACTTATTGATTTTTTTTTTTTTTAAATCTTTATGAAAATATTCTGGGCTAGACCATGTAGCTGGGGTTTAGCATCTACCAATGGCTGGCATAAGGTATTAGTAAAAAGAGTAAAAAGAGTATAAGAAATCAGGGTGTGTAAAAAGTGTGCTGGATTTTGGCAAGGTGTTTGAATACTTAGAATCATTGAATTGTAGAACTATTCAGGTTGGAAAAGACCTGTAAAACCATTGAGTCCCCCTGGGCAGTCTATTCCAATGTATAATAACCCTCTCATCGAACAGATTTTCCCTAATATTTAATCTAAGCTTATTCTGGTACAAGTTGAGGCCATTTCCTCTTTTTCTTTTCTTTCTTAGCTGGGAGAAGAAACTGACTCCCATCTTGCTACAATCTCCTTTTGGGTAGTTGTAGAGAAAGATAAGGCCTCCCCTGAGCCTCCTTGTTTAGCCTCCAAGCTAAACATTCGCAGATCCCTCAGCCACTCCTTGTATGACTTTTTCTCTAGACTCTTCAATAGCTCCACTGTCCTTCTCTGGGCACTCTTCAGCATCTCAGTGTTCTTCTTGTCATGAGGGGCCCAAAACTTAACCCAATATTTGAGATGTGGCTCCACCAGTGTCTTGAACAGAGCAGTCACTGCCCTGGTCCTGCTGGCCACACTATTGCTGGTATAAATCGTGTACCACTGGCCTTCTAGCCCACCTGGGCACACCTGTGCTCATGTTCAGAGATTGTGGGCCTGCACCTCTAGGTTCTTTTCTGCTGGGCAGCTTTCCACCTACTCTACCTCTGTAGTGCTCCATGGGGTTGTAGTGACCCAAGGGCAGAATCCATCATTTGGCCTCTGAACATCATACAATTAACCTCAGCTTGCCAATCCAGCCTAGCCAGATCCCTCTAGGCTTAATGAGACATAGACTGCATTCATTTAACGTGAAGGGACTCTTGTTATCTTTATTTCACCCTCGATATCTTCTATTTGTGGAAGACAGTCTGAAATTTGATATAATGAAAATCAGAACTGGAAGTAGAAAATAATCTTTCATTCTGAAATTCCTTTTGATACCACACAGAGCTGTGTATGTTCATCATCAAATTGCTAGCAAAGAAGGAATCTGGGATCTGACAGAAAGTCAAAACTTACATTATGAAACAGAACGAAGCATTCTTTGACACTTGAAGTATACAGTTTTAATGAGATGTTTCTGATTGAAAAAAAGCGCATACAGGAGTGTTGGAAAAACAAAAAGCCACAGCCAGGACTTCAGCTCATTTGAAACAGTAAGTTAGATATGCTTTTAAACAAAGGAGAGATGATCTAGGTTAAACTCTATATCAAATGAAAAACTGACACTCAGTATGATATTCACTCCTTTAAATTTCATCAATCTAAGTGGTAGGTACACAGTTTAGGACGAGCATCAAGACACCTTCTGTTGTCAGTAGAGAAATTATATCACTTCCAGATGAACAACAAAATTCATGAACAACAAATGCATCAACAAACAGATACCTGAGATGAAGGTGGGGAGATCAATCCCCTTCTTCCGATGACTGTTTTTCTCCATTGACTACAAAGAAAGTCTAGAATCACAATGTAAATTTGATGCCTAACTCTCAAGACAGATAAAATTAAGTGAAATGAGTCTTACCTTAAATATTTACCACCCTATCACTTTTTTTCATGATTGGATTCATTGTTGTTAATGGCTGATTTCACTTTTAGCTCTTATATACTGGCAAATTGTTCTTACTCTCTGCTTTTCTATATTTCAGGGAAATATTTATACAAAGTAAATAAAACATTTTGCAAATTACAGGAAAATAATTTTTCTGCATATTTTTAAAGAGCTTGTATAAAGCACACATGGTAAACTTTATCTCTCACTTGTTGCCGGAATGTTAAAATAAATGAATTTAAAAAAATGTGGATTTTACCTTCTGACCTGTTTAAAAACTGTAAAGTTGCTAAGCTTCTTTATTTCTTACTCACAGATATAAACCATAGTTTGCAAGGATCTGCTTTTCAGAGATTGTTTCTGTCCTGAAAAAAAGAGATTCCTGTAAACAAAAGCCCAGAATAAATCAACATACTCTTTGGAATTTTGATTTATAGCAATGAACTGTTTTGTGTAAATCAACAAATGATCCTCAAAGAAAGGTGCCCCGAGGCTTTAAGGCAACTGAGACTCTGCTCAGAAACTGACTTCAAGTGAAGCAACCTGGTTGAAATATCATCTTTCCAGTTTGAGCAAGCTTTTCATTTTTAATTGAAAGTAGGAGCACTGGACTAGAATATAAAAGGCCTCTCAGTTCTCTACCAAAGCCCCATGATGCCACATATCAACACTTTTTTTTTTATTTACCAATTAGTTAATTTACAGTTTTGAAGGGAAAATGTATAGCTGGATCTATTCCACAATGTTCTGACGTAAAATAACCCCTGTAGCTACCTTTGTCAGTGGTTGAACTCATGCTGCTTAGTTTATGACTAACGTTCAACTTCAGAATGTTGTTATGATGCAGGTGGACCAAAGTAAGCAGTGGAGAGGAGGATTACAGAGTAATCACAAATTTATATATATATATATATNGGAATCTATGCAGACTTTACTAGAATTAGAGAATCATTAAGGTTGGAAAAGACCTCCAAGTTATTTTAAGTCCCACTATTCACCCAGCACCACCATAATCACCACTAAACCATGTCCCAAAGTGCCACATCCATATGCTTTTGAACTCTTCCAGGGATGGTGACATCAAGACTGCCCTGGGCATTCTGTTCCAATGCCTGACCATTCTTTCAGTAAAGAAATTTTTCCTAATATCCAATCTAAAACTCTACTGGTGCAACTGAAGATGTTTTCAGGTTACTTGTGAAAAGACTCACCCCCACCTGGGAGAACCTCCTTTCAGGTAGTTGTAAAGAGCAAAAACGTCACTCCTGGACCCCCTTTCCGGAATAAACGCCCCTAACTCCATAAGCCATCCACTGGATGCTAGCAAATGTCACCAGTAAAAGTTTTTCTTGAGAAAGTGTTGTCAGTATGATAACAATTAGAAAACTGCTAGCTATTGCAGATTTTGGTAGATCTTCCTTTGTCCTGCTTTTGAAAAAAGCCTTAAATATCTTAAGTACAGATTTGCATAAATTTATCCTTGGATGTAGTTTATCTCAAAGCACCAGTTCTTCAAAGAATTTTTTAGGATTTTTGAGAAGCATGGAACTGTCTTTCGGATTGACAGTTCATGTTGTTACCTCTAATGGCATTACTATCCAATATATCGTTCAAGTGTCTTACACTCCAGCACTGAAATCCTCAGGTATTTTGAATGGGCAAGCCTGTTTTAGCTGAAGAGGGGAAATTTTCCTTTGAGGAGGAAAAATTAAAATCTATTACCAAAAATTACATATTAAAAAAAAAAAAGGGAAATTTGCCCTTTCAAATGGAGTTATCAGTCACCTTATCAAAGAATTAGCAGAACCACTGATTTCAGTGTTTTCTTGCCACATGTCAAAAATGTAAGTGTATGATAAAGTCTGTAATAATAAAGTAAAAATAAAGTAAACAGGTTTCCTCCTGAAGCATTTCCAAAAAGTAAATGCATTTATTTATCAACCTGCAGTGTTGGATATACCTGCTCCCAGTGGACTCACTTAGTACCAGGAATTATTGCTGAACAGAAAGCTTATTTAATCTATTATGGGTCAGAATTTTTATCAAGCTGCTTAATTAGAGTTCTCTCCTCTCTCTCTTTTTTTTAACAGCTTAATGAGTTTCATCACTCCTGCCAAGATGAGTCAGGTGTTTTCAACCAGATGAGTGTGATGTAAGTAAATATGCAATATGATGTGTCTACTTTGTATCTTCCATTCAGAAGTAGGGTCAAAAGCTTCATTAGCTTAATAATATTTCAAGGAAACACTTAAAACTTCTTAGTAAGGGCATAACATCACACAAACAGTCTATTTTTAGCTAGAGCCTCCTAAAAGTTAAATTAGATGTTTAATGAAAATTAGTCATCTAGACTTCCTATAAAACTTTCAAATGGCTTTATATGAAATAAATCCCATTTTTGGAGTGTCTTTCATCAGGGAACTGCTGCCACATCACATTTTAATTGAAATTATTTGGTATCAAATGGGAGAGGGAATTGGGAATAACATCTCAGTTGTTCCAAACAATGACCTCATTTGTTACATGAAAACATATTCCTTGATGAAAATACATGAAGAAATAATAGGACTATGGTAGGGCAACCAAGTAAGTCAGCAAGTTTTAAAAAATTACTCTCCCAATTTAAAAAAATTATTATAATCCCAAGACAGCTATCTGGCATGCAGAGATTCCACTTAAAATATGGAAGTCTGAAAAATAATACTAACTGAAGAGGATCTAATTTAATGGAAAGTGTCATCTTTGATGTGTGAAACAACTGTGACTATTACTTGCAGTATGGTTTGTAGCTCTGTTATGGCATGGATCTGCTGAAGTTCTTGTGGGTCTGTATGGTCTGCAATCCTGCCCAGCAGGAGCAGCATCGTGCCCAGCATTCTGTACTGAACAGTAAAAACACAGCTTTGCAGAGCAGGTCAGATTTCAGACTTTGGAAAGATAAGTCACTGCAACTTCATGCTGGTACTTCAGCAGTCTACCTCAGCTAAAGTTGTTGGAATTTTTCCCTCCTACAGACTTCGGCATTTCTATACATATCCTGTAGAGCATTTTCCTTGAAACCCCAGAAGATGTAAATCCACAGAAGTCTATTGAGTTTGATGCTATTATTCCATTGGATGCTCATCAAGAATCTGGTCCAAGAGAACTTTTATTAGCTACAAACACAGGAGTCGTGGAACAAATTCATGCTTTCAGTCAGTAGAAATATTATTATTGACTTCAACACCACCAGGACTTTAATCATAGGAAGTTTTTTAAGTCACTCAAACCTGAAGTTTCTGACTAGCTTAACAGAAATATTTAAGTGACATGGTTGCTAAAGAGAATAAACTTTGCAAGATCATTCACTAACTATCCCAAATAAAACATCACGTATCTTAAGAGAATACAGATCTGTTAGAAGTATAATGTTTGTAGACAAAATAAAACAGTCTAAATATTTATTGGGAAATGCTCCCTAGGTAATAGTAGCATTCTGATGAAATAAACAAAGAATATGGGGGAAAAAATTAAAATCGCCTCATTATCCACATTTGTTTTTGTAGACTATCTGCAAAAAGACAAGTTACTTTAAGAGAAAACAAAATACATCTTACATTTACATCACTGTTTTGCTGTTTGTTCTGGAAAACGCTGAGGTGAAGGGCTGTTTGGGAAGGAAACCATGTAGGTGAAAAACACAGAGTCTCTTACACGCAATCAGATACTGTTTATAAAAGTTTCTTTCTGCAGCTGGAAAAATATTGAGCTAAACCCCTAACCTTATTGAAACAGAGTCAAGAGATTATAAATACCAATCTCTAAGGAATCAGCAGGCATACATGGGATTTGTGTTTGAACAATGATCTAATCTGTGCTTTTATTACTTACTATTGGTAAAATCCTGGCTGTGCAGAAGCCGCCGACAAAACAATGTGATTTTGCTCCACTTTAATTATATTTCCCTTTCAAAATATACATGATCATTCTGGAGTTCTGAAGGTGATAGAGTTTTGCTCATGTTCTCTAAATTATACTAGCCTGAATTAGTTGCATTAAAATGTACCCCTCATTTGTTTTTACTGATTCTGTAATAAAGGACCAGAAGAAAATAGAATGCATCTTCTTTGAGAGATAATTGTGATGCTCTCCTCAGGTAGAGCTATCTTTTATTTAATGAAAAATGCCCTGAACTCATTGCTAATCAGCATAATAGAATAAAGCAAGATTTTTTTGGCCTTTGTACCATTTATTTCCTATATTTAATTACCAAAAAGTTATAGAAACAGAATAAATTGACAAGATCTATGCAAAGAGCTTTTACAATTGGGATGAACAGACAGAGACACCCTAAGATGTCCCATTCTGAGAGACATAAAAAAATTAAAAGTTTCTGATAGACCACAAAAATAATTTGAAAATGTCTAAAATAGATAGATCTGTCTGTCTGTCTCTCCAAAAATCTATTCTTCCACAAAGATAAAATTTCTCACAGGCTAGGCAGAATTTATTTAGTTTGAAAATTTATTACTCTGGTGTGATATGAAATGTCAAAGAAAGATATTTACTCCCCAGCTATGTATATGACTGTAAGTGCTTTAGAGCATATGAATATGTTCCTTAAAATTTCAGGATGCATGTGTATCCATTGATCAAGTGAATTCTTACCAGCAGATGTGTTCTTTCACAGAGATTATGATTCCATGATAAATTCAAATTATA
>WEIV01019610.1:60867-147213 GCA_013390005.1 Calyptomena viridis | reverse complement strand
ATATTTTTACAAGTGCTCTAACAGGAAACCATTTCCAGTTTTTCTTTGCTACTTTGCAATAGAAATATGTCTCTAAGCAGATCTTCCAATGAATCTTCCTAAAGAGCACAAGGACTGAAATGCTCTGTAGACACAGCTATTCAAGTAGCTCCTGCTCTTTATGCAGACAAGAAAGATTTTACATGTTCCCTCACCATTTCCTTTTCAGTTACCAGGTCCAGCAGGACACTCAAAATTACTGCACAGGTGCTGATGGTGTCCTGATCTCAGTGCTTCTTAACTTAGTCATTGGGACTCTGTTTTGGGGAGGAGGTGGATGGGAGAGATCAGGTCTGGGTTTTCAGCTGTCTCCTTTTTGTTGGTAAAGTAGCCCTTTGCTTTGTAGATGGTCATAGAAAGGTGATAGGAAACATTTCCTTGGCTGTGTTAGCAAAAATCTATGTAGCAACCAGTATGTAACCTTATGTCTGGATTTTACAATACTGCATTGTAAATTTTCTGTAATAAACTGTAGTTGTTCATTCAAATAGAATGAACAATTCTGATACTGATCTTTCTGATATTTAATTAAAAGAAAGTTGTGCTGAAGTGGTTAGAGCTGTGTCTGCTCTTGCAGTATATCTTTAATAGAACTTTCTCTCTTCTTGTGCTATAGAAAGACTAGAGCATCTTAACATTGAACTTGCCTTCACTCGCAGCAATTACCCGCACAGCAGGAAGTACTTCTGGGTCAGCCTCATTCAGGTGTGTCAGTGCAACTTGTGAAACACCTTTCTAAAATACTGTGTGTCCTGGGCTCACTAACAGAGGTGTAACTCTAGACTTCTGCTATGTATGCTCTCAGCACATTTGGAAACAAGCACAAACCTTGCCTCTGACTTGCCCAAACTCGACCTTCTCAGGGGAATGGCCTTGACTCCAAGGTGGGATGGTTTTCTGCAATGCATACAGATAACTCTGGAAGTGATGATGTAAAGACTCAATTTTCTGTGACAGAAAAGTGTCATGGTTCAGGTAGTTATAATCCTCTTGTATCCTCAGTCCCCATAAACCTCACTTTGTAGGTGCATAGTAACCCTTTACCCTCCTTCTTCCTTCTGAAGGTTGGTCTTCCTTTACAGCTGACTCTGGCAGTTTCACTCTGAACTGATTTAGAAACTAGAAATCTGAATTTGGAACCACAGGTCCGGTGAGCATTAAAAAAAAAAAAAGTTATAGGACATGTTCTGCAGTCCAGAACTATGCATCTTGGTCTGTTAGGGGTCAGAAGTAAAAACATCTTGCAGTTCCTTTTTAGGCCTTTAACAGGTATTGTGTACCATGGATGTTCTCTCCTTGCTCATGTGCTGACTGCTGAGAGTCCAGCACTGAGCTGCTGTGTATTCAGGAGACAGCCTCAGTATTTTAACAGACTCAAGTCTGTTGTTTTTACACTGACAGTCAGAAATACCAGCTTGTAGACTTACTTTTTTTTCCCCCTCCACAACACAGAGTCCTTATTTGTGATTTAGGATTAAAGATTTATCCCTGTTTAAAATGGAATATAGCCTTTCTCGCCCTGCTTTAGACTAAGTGGTGTCTATATTGAAAGGATGTGATATAAGCAATTATTATTTCAGAAGGGTATTTATGTTGAAAGGTTTTTTGCTAGTGTTATAAAGAATACACAGTCATTCTCAGCAGTTCAGACCTTTTCTGTGTCTACCAAAGATGGGTAATTTATCTGAAATGCACTGCTTTTTTTCTCCCCTATTAAAAAGCACTTCAGCCTGCAATTAACTGAGCATGAAGAAAGAAAAGAGAAATTGTATAAAACTATTTTTTTTCCATGCTCTGAAATCAGACAATTCACTTTACTTCAAAAGTACCTAAAGACCCTTGAAAACTATGGTGGTAGAAGATGGTTTTGGTTTTGTGGTTTTTTGTTTTTTGTTTTTAATTGGGGAGAAATTGTTGAAGGATCCATCTAAATTAGTCAAGGAGATGAACTGTGCTCTTAGCCAGGAGAGGTGTGTGTTTTCTATGCATTCTTCTTGGCTTTGATATTTCTTGTTCTTTTTCAAAGACTGGGTTTAAGCTCTGCATTTCTCTTGGTACACATACATGTGAATGATGCATGGAAAAAGATTGCTCCTCTATCCTGGCAGAGCTCTTTTGGGTGCAGCTTGGCTGCACTGCTGCCCTTGATTGCTCAGCAGTGGGCAAGCTCTGCTGCCACTGGAGGGCCCCGGCCCTAATTCTGCTCTGCTGGGACTTGCAGGTCTGCTGTAGTCTGGGCTACTTCTCCACAGCTGCCACTTTCTACTCTTGTAGGTTTTTTCAAAATGCCCCTGCCTTGTTGAAGTAGGTATGTAGCAAATAGTTTTAATGGCAGCTGAGGCCATCAAAATACCGGTTGCAAACTTGAAGAACACATTGTAAGTGTATTGCTAATTCCTCCTCTGTTACCTTGTAAACTCCTTGGAAGGGGAAGTTTGAGCAGCAGAGCTGTGGGTCTGCTGGGCAGATACCTTGGTGTGCTGACTTTGTGGAAATGTTTAAATGAAGTGGTGTGCTTATTGGAAATGCCACGCTCCTCCACAGTTGTCTCCACTTACACTTAAAGAAATGTTTGGACTGAGGAGATTTTTTTTTTTTAAGTAGATTCGACATGTTCTCCTGCTCTTTCATTATGAAGTTGTGAGACTATTCTTAACAAAAAAGGATAGACATGAAGGACCCATAGTATAAATGTATTCTAAAATGCAATTAACTTGTCTGCACATATGATGACATTCTTTAATGTGCTGGCCATCTGTGAATGTGTAACGTGTGCATCTGCAACTCTTGCCACTGGTAGATACCTGAAGGGAAAGCTGCTTGTGTGGTGTTCCTACATGTGAGATTCTTTCCTATGTCAGCTCTCCAGCAGGGCACACAATATCTATGACTGTGAGTATAGTTATAGCTTCTGAGGCTCAGATGCTGTCCCATTAATTTAAGAACTGGATTAAATATGAAAACTGCTCTTAACCTTTACCATTGCTTTGAATATGAGATACTAATAGAAAGATGTTATAACCGATGATAGTTTAAAAATATCAAGTGTTTCAAAAGGACATATGACTAGATTTTGATTGGTGCTCTGAATCCATTAGAATGGATACTATCTGCTTCTATTCTAATTCTAAGAAATTATTTCCCCACCACCACACACTTCTTGGCCCTCTATCAAGTCCTTCAGTAGTGAAAGGAGACCTGCATTTAAAGTGCCATATGCCTCTCTGCTGTTGTTTTACTGTTGCACAATCCTTCGTATTTCTCATTCTTTCATGTCAGTCTTCATTAGTGCTTACTGATTGTGTACTGATTGCGTAATGGCCCTTTTCCTGAGAAGAGTCTCCTCATCCATGAGACAACTTGACCTTCCTTAAATTGCCTTCTTAGTGAGCAAGTTGTTAGTGTTTAGAATCTACCCTCTGCTGCAGCTTGAGAACTTGCTTTACAGTCTTTGCTGAACATAAAAGTCACACTTGTCCCATCCAAAAGTCTGCTGAGGGTGGAGATCATGTATTTACATTCCCTGCTACACAGCACTGTTATTTGCATTCTTAGAATCTGGTTGGGTTTGTAGGTGAACTACAAAATCTATTTTTATGTACTGAGAAGTATTAAAAAAAGTGTATTTGGAGAAGTAAAGGTTTCATCTAAGGCATCTTGAAGAGAGATTAAGGTTGGCTTTTCCATGTAATTGCAATTCACCAAAGACCTAATTGAGTTCTACTTCATTGATACTGTATTTGCTTGTCTGTGTATGAGCAATGAAGCTGACACCTTAAAGTGGTTGAGAGAGAAAGAATACAATCAATGTTGTTTGTATTTGCTACTAGGTGCCCTGTTTCATCTTGTTATTTATGGCCTGAAACACCAACTTATTTCAACTGGCTTTTAGCTTTGCTATGTAGTGGACACTTTTGAAGTAGCCTTTGGAAGTTGGATTTCATAGAGGAGTTTGAATTGTCAAACATAGAGGGCTCCCTGGTGAGTTGGGAGGGACAGAGCACCTGGGTGGAAAGAGCATGGAGTTGGCATCATTGGCTACGCTGCAGTTCTGCAATGTCTGGGAAATACAAGAATCACATAGAGGAAGAAAACTGGTGTAAAGGCTTGTTTCTGTTATGGAAGTGACACCTGATTGTTTCTCCTGGGTTTTCTTTGATATCCTAGTTGGTTATTATGTAATGTTATATATTAAGAGCAGAGGAGGCTGACTGTAAGTGACCTTCCACAGACATGTGGCAGGGTTGGCTGTAGCATCCTTTCTTGGCTCACAAAATTGAAGCAGGCACTTCTGCTTGTTCAGTTTGTCTTGAAGCTTTATGCATTGACAGTCATCTTTATATTGCTGCACAGCACAAAAGGTGTGGTTTTGTCATACCTATCTGCAATAAAGTTCTTATAGGGAACATATTCCCACCAGACACTGTTTATTCACATTCTTTCAAGAATGATTTACTGTATTTTGGAGATGTGATGGTATGAGTGAAGTAGCCTTCATGCCGTAATAGACTTTTACAGAGGCAACTGAGTGCCAGGACACTGTTTCAGCCTAACTGTTATTGCTTTTGATCTCTGTACAGCAGTACATCTGACTTGGCAAAAATTTGTTTATGAAGTTGATTTTTACATCTATAAACTTTTAACCTTTTTTCAACCATTTACACATGTGTTAAAGCAGTGTGTACACACACATTCTCCTCCTAATGGTCTTTTAGAGATTCATGGACAAAAAATTAATCTTCTCCTCAGCACCACATGACTGAAGATCTAGTGAGTGATTTTCTAATGATAACCTGCTTGTTAAGCTGCAGTAAAAACATACAGTTGCAGCATACTCTGTTTATACATGTGCCTGCATGAAACAGAGAAATGTCAGCATAGATATCTTGGTGATACTTAGTACTTTATTATGTCTCCTGTTTCCTCAGGGAACCATAAAAAGAATTTATTGCTTTTGCTGGCAAATGCTTGAGTATATTTATTTCAACATTTTCATGTTTTGATCCTAATGGTTTTGAGATGTCTTCCAAATGTAAAACACATAACAGCTACATTTTTTTGTTCTGTGAATTTCAAACAGAAATGCCTAATCTTCTCATTGCATCAGGTGCTTATGACATCAGATATATATGTGTTTTGTCAACCCTAATTACAGATAGGGGAGACATTGCATTACTTGTTTGTATGTATGACAGAGCCCCTTTCCTAAAGGCAGGAAGTCTAAGCACAATCTGCTTTGCCTTTATCATCACTTTCTTCTTAGTCTGTTTGAAGCTAAGGCCCCTCATCAGGGCCTTGGTCTTTTAGGTACTACTTAAATTTATAGTTATGCTCTAAAAATGAAACTAGACAAACTCAAAATCTGCCTCGGAGACATTGCATTACCTATGCTATGCTAGCTAGCTATGCTATGCTAGCCAAGATTGTAGATTGTCTTTTCTTCTCTGTTATTGGACCACAAGTTGTTTTTCTGCATTAGGAGCTACGGCTGCCACAGCTCCAAGAGAAACTTGAGACTTGCAACATTTTTGGAGGATGATGTCTGTATGAATTTTGATAGCCTCCTTTCACTCTTCTTTCTTGATACACATGATGCTGACACAGATAAATCTTGCTCTCCAATGGTTCCTGTGGTTTTTTTTATTCTTCTCTTGCCTTTTAGCTCTCCTAGATGAAGTACTGTGCTTGTGCTGACTGCTGCCTTTTTGTGGGAATCACCTAAAACTCTTTCGTTATTACTTCACTTCTCCCCGAGTGCATCCAATAGCCTATTTTAATGCTGACAGCCTGGGTTCCTCTCCACAGATCAGAACTACTTCTTTTTTTTCCCGCCCAGTCTAAACTAAAAATCTTTGCTTGCTTCCCTGCCTTATGAGAATGGGAATGGCTTAAGATCAAAATGGCTGAAATAGCTTGTCATTTTTGTTTTCCTCCTGCTGTCACAGTCTTCTCCATCACTGAGACTGGTTCCCCTGAGCGCTAATGAAATTATCTGTATCTTGTCTTCACCTGTGAGGTGTTTAAGCTGTGCAAGATATTTTTATGCAATATGTGTATAAGATATGAATTTCTATGTCTCTACACATCTACAATCCAAGCTTTCATTGCAAAATTGGCTCCTCTGATGTTCTGCTTCCCAAGGCAAAGGAGAACTGTGTTCAGATTAAACTTTTGCTGTTTGTGTTACAATGAACATTTTTCCCTGAACCTCTCTTGCTTTGTTGTTATGTTCTCAGGTGTCCTCCTTGTTCTGTAGGTATTGTTCTAGAGTTTTTTAAATGAATGCTTTATGAATCTGTTTTTGCAAAGTGCAAGGCAAAGATGCCACTCTCCTTAGGAATATTTTTTTTGACTTGCTAATAGGCTGATTGACTCATGAGCAAAGTATGGATTTCACTGCTATGATAAGACAAATCAACCCTGGTTTACTACCAGGGTTAGCTTATAAAAATTTCTTCGAATAGTGAGTGAGAAAATTTGAGTTAATTTGTAACACTAAATTATAATGAGTTTGTAAAAAAGCAGTCTTTCACCAAACCTGAACTTTTGAGATCTTCAGAACCCTTAATTGCAAAAAAGGGCAATGCTTAAGAGCAAAAGTTGGAGCTTTTGTAATGAGGCCAAAGTGCCAGAATCCAAATGGAGTATGTGCATGAGGTTTTCTGTACACTGAGGTCCTTGAACTGATCACATTTCTGACCCACGTGTGTGTACCCACACACAATGTGCACACCTCACAGTTGAATTGCTCACTTTCCAGAATAGCCTGTTCTTGTGTAATACTCTGAGCATAGATACAGATTTCTGATGCTTCACTTGATTGGAAACAGTATTTCTTTCCATTTGTTTTAGTATAGAAAATATACAATTTTACATGTGGAGATAGCTAAGTTTTAGTTGACAAGTTTTTGTGTTTTCATTACAAAAAAATACTATCTTCTTTTTATTGTCCTGAAGTATGAACAGAGAGTATGTTGCTTGGAGAATATAAAATGTGTCTGAATCATATATGAAATAAATATATAATCAACAGCAGTCTGATGCACCTTAAGTAATAATTATGTATACTACTAAATTTGACAACTCTTACTGTAGGTGATTTATCTGTTGCATTGTATTTGCTTTATGGGTTGAGAAACATGAAGCTTTTTGACAAATACAGATTTATGGGAAGTTCCTGCACAAGCAGGGATTTTCTGTGGTTTGAAAGGGGTGGAATGGTGTAACCAAGAGTGTTCTGAGGTTGTTAAAAAGGTTTGGGAGGACCTTACTGATTCCTTTTAGCAGTTGCTTTCAGAGGTCTATTCCATAATGCTGGGTTTCAAACTGAAGGAAAACTAATGTGAAGACATTAGTTTTCACTTTTTTTACTGTAAATTGAACTGAACAACTCTATGGACCAGGGGTTACTACTGGGATGTCATATTTGTGGGACATGTTCTACTAGACAAGTGGTTGTATTGACCAGGAAAATTTATCTATCACTTAAGGTTTGATGATCTTGAAGATCAAGCAGTTTTGTTATAACCTTCAGTGAGTAGGAGGTCAGCCAGTACTGAAAAGTCGTCTAAGCTGTCTGGCAGAATTTTCAGAACAAATTGCTGTGGCAACAGGTATCCTGAGGAGAAATGCTTGGCTGAATTGTATCTGCAGAGATGTAGCCAAGGAGAAGGCAGGAGATTCTGTCAAGCTTATTGAACTGGGCTGACAGACTGGAAGATGGAAACATTCTGGGAGAATAAGAATTTTTTTTTAGGAGTGACAAAACAATGGCTGAAAACTAGCACCTTTTCTGCAAAGAAGAAAATATTCTGATTACTAGTATAGAGTTTTCATTGGTATATTCCTGTGCTGTTTGTCAAACCTTTCTGAATAGTCTGTGGGTCACAGTCCTCCTTGAGTAATCTCAAGTCTTTAAGATGATGAACAGGAAATCATGAAAAAAGGACACTTCCTTCTAAGAAGTTAACTGAGGAGGAGATTTCTGGCTATGACTGGGGTTAGGCTGTTGAGATATACAGTGACAAAGACTTTCAGAAGTCAATGCCAGTTGCCTTAACTCTGAACCATGGCAAGTAAATTGCTCAGCCCTTAAAAATGTTTTTAGTCACCTGTTTATGCTGCTGCTGTTTTACTTTGTACTCCTCCTTGCTTGGCATATCTGCAGGAATGGTGTAATAGCAGGGAGCAGGGGAATAGTAGGGCCACTGCTACTCATCAGCCAAAAGTTAGGACCCAGTTTTTATCACTGCCTGTTTATATGGGATAGAAAAAATGTGTGTATATATTTACAGCTTCATGAAATACCAAGTATCCAAGTATTGTGAAGTTTTTAATTTTGAATTTTGCCTTTTAAAGATGAAAGATAGTACTAGAGCTGAAGCATGCAACAGGAAAGATCTGCTCAAGGTTGTTTGGGAAACTCACTGCCAAACGTGGATCATGAGCTGTGATTCTGTCCTTACTCACTGATTTCCATCAGTGTCATCTTTTCTGTTCAGGGAAAATCAGAACCTTTACTCTGAAACAATCAGTGCTGTGCATGCTCTTTGTAATGATCATACAAGGCCCCAGCTAAGCATGATCTGACTTTGCAGATCTGACCTGTGCCTACAATATGTCCATATTTTTTTCTTTATAGTAGCCATGCACACCAGGCAGGCTGCCACATCTCTTGTGGGAGAAGTGCAAGTGCTAGAGAGTATAAGGGTGCTGAAATATCCCTTCCCCATGGCTGAGTCTTAACCTGTCACACAGATGTGGAGTGACTTCTTGTGCCCTTTTTTCTACCCAATAGTTATAAGGAGAGCTGACTAATTTTTTTCAAGGGTGTCTGACTATTGGTAAAACAGTTAATGAGGGCTTTCCTGGGCAATTTGTGGGGTTTTAGTGTTTGCCACAAGTCTCTTAATATTGGGCATTGTGTGCATTACTCGTGTTGCAAGATCCTCTCTGTCCTTTATTTCTGTATGATGTGATGCAAAGTTTTAGTTACAGTTGTAGCAGAAGAATTGTGGCACACCTTATCAACTTTCAGTTGAATTTAATGGTAAATATTCCACTTAGACTTCTGGAAAAGGTGATGGGGGATACCGAATATGTAGCTTTTATATACTTATTGATATTATCTGCCAATTTTTTTTATTGTTATGTTTTTTGGTCTAAAGANTTTTTTGGTCTAAAGATTGGTAGTGTGACACTCAGAGTATTTTCCCAATGATTTGACAGTTCAGTCTGTCAGCATTTAGCATGAGCAATTGGACATACCTTTTATCAATGCTTTCCTATTATACCAAATATGGCACTTTCTCCTGCACCCATCTGGATCTCATAACCTGCAACATTATGGTACCAGTGGTAATGCCATACTCATCCCCAAAGTTCTCTTGTTCCTTTTGAAATATTACAGCTATTTATTCCAGAAGAAAATGGTAGGTAATGCTTTCTTAGGATAATTAGCTCCAATCCTAGAACTGCTTCTTTATACTGTAGAGGGTAATAGGTAACACTTCACTGTAAGGAGCAGTTATCCAATTTAATCTTCCTTTTATTGTTGCTTAACCTGCTCATATTTCATAACAAGTCCTCTTGCTTAAATTGATAGAGCTTGTTAAAAGCTTAGCAAAAAAAATGCAATGAATGTGTATTTACTGAGTTGCATTAGCTATTGTGTAATTTATTTTTAGAATTTGGGAGACAATTTTTTGTTTGTATTGTGTTATAGCAAAGCACTGTGCAGCTGGGTTGTCTGCTACTGAGGAAAGGCTCACTAAAGGTGAGGTGATCTCTTGAGGTCCCTGTCATGAATAGGCATTGCATCAGTAATTTTTCTTAAGAGCTATTTTAATTGCTATAGCTTCAGAACACATCATTGTCAGGACCTGACATGAACATACTTTTGTACAGAAGCAGCAGAAATCTCCACGATACCTGCAACCATGTTTTAAGATATCTGTACTCTCTTTTTATTTTTGTCATTCCTTCTTTCTGTGAGTTATTGGTCCCTAGACAAAAAGGAGTGGAGAAAGGTAGTCTTTCTGTGTATTTGGGAGGGGGGAGTACTGTGAAATAATGCTATTAATAGAGAAGCCCTTTGCAGTTTTTGAAATACTATATTTAAATGATACAGTGCTTCATAAACCATTTTTACTCAATTTCCACCATTTTTCCTGTTTTGTTTGTAATGTGTATGTTTTCTAGCTGACCATTGTACATATCAGCAAATCTTCAGTGTGTGCTCTGAAGGCTTGGATTTTCTTTGGATGGATTTTCATTATGGCCCTATTGCAGTTCTTTACAATATAAAGAAAGCCTGCATTCATAAGGATTGCTGCATCTGTGAAGGATGGAGAATAAGCAGGAATGATGAACTCCAGTGGTCATGAATGGGCAAATTGTCTCGGGCCTTTATTCAGTTTTCAGTATATTGTGGAGTATTTGGACTGAAAAAAATGTTAGTACTGGGCAACTCAGTCATTTTATTAAAAATACAGTAGAGTACTTGAAGAGAGTGCATATTCCAAGACAGCGTGTGCTGTACTAGTGTCTCTCTCCCTAAGTGTGACCGATCAGTTTATTTCTCACTAAAAGCTTGTAATTTTAGATTTTGATTCTACTTTCCATTGCTAGCTGTGCTTGTCTTATCAGACATATCTTATCAAAAAAGTGCTTGCAATTCTGAGTGGGGTGCTGCACCATGTTAGGACAGGAAGAAGGAACACTTTGCTGTGATGGCTGAAGATCAGGGCGGGTTCTGTAGTCTGAAATGGTCCCTGTGTTTCTAAAATATAATAGTACTGTGACCAAGAGTTGGGCGCCTTCAGATTCCAATTTGCCCTTGGTGTGGTGGGTGGTAGTTGATGCAAATTTTTTCCATGAGGTTCTGTCTAAAGCACTTTAGCAGTTCTATCCTCAGTGATAATAGTGTCTTCTAAATGTGATGTTAATCAGGAGTAAATGGCCACTGGGCAGTTGTTGTACTCTTAGGTGTCATGCAGCACCTTGCAATGCTCTGGTACTGGAGCAACTAAGTAACATCTCATGTTAACAGTTTGCTCTTGATGGAACAATCCAGTTCAACTACAATCAATACTTTAAGAGTGAACACATTAAGAAGCTAGCACAGTATCATTTAAAATAGAGATTTAAAATGCAGTTGTTTGGCAGAATGTTTTGCAGGGTATGGGTGCCTAATGTGTCTTGGACAGAGGCTGTGGATCAGAACAGACATGTCTTGACTGACTGGGACTTCTGATTCCATTGGAAGCAGCTGGTTTAGCAGTTGCACAAACCAGACATAACACCTGTTAATGCTGTATTAAAAATACAGCACTTGATGTGAGTGTCATTTATTGCACACAATATTAATATTCTGGTCTGAAGAAGGTTTTCTTGCCTTTGACTTTTCTCATTTGGTTGAGTCAACAAGCAAACCTGGGAGCTTTGATACAGCCTACTGAAGTGGCAAATGTCAGTGGTGCTTTTTGAAGACAGTCCTTCCTGAACATTTTGTTAGTGACAGTTTCTTACCAACAGGTCTTGCATAAAGAGCCTTTGAATAGCAAGCTAAGAGCTTGCAAATAGTAGCTATTTCAGATAGCTACATATATATACTTAGAGAGAGGGAAGCAAGGGGGAAGGGATTTCCCCTTGATGAAGATGTATAAGACACCTAGGCACATATTTTGAATACTGTTTTCTTCAGGTTTCCACTGAAATTATTTTATATGCGGTGGCAGTCTTTAGAGTCTAGTATGAGACTTGAGCACACAGTGGTGAGCTCTTCTGTGAATCTCTGCTAATGTATGTGTGTTCCCGAGTTTGACAGGAATTGGTGTGACTGCATTTCCTGACGTCAGGACATCTGTGCTTATTGCTCATAGATGTTGTTAATTGAATATTTGCACTTCTGTAGACATCATTTACCCAGCTGTTATCTGTCAGTCTGGATTTGCATTACTATAGCCATGTCACAGATATGATTTTTTTTCATGTTCCTACTTGATAATTTTGACAGGTCACACTGAAGGAACTGGCCTGTATGGTACATTTGTATTTGTAGCTTCCATGCTACTTCTGGCACAGAAAATTGAATAACAGTGTCCATTATTGCTATATTCCATGATCACACACATTTCTTGGATATTTCACTACGTTTATGGAAATGGAAAAAGCCATGATTGTCATACTCCCAAAGTGTACCTGATCAAGCTGTGCTCTGCTTCTACTCATTCTAAGAAAATGTATCATCATCTTTGTGTCAGTGTACCTCACCCACACTTCAGTGGTGCTAGCCCAACTTATGTTGGGCTCAAGGACAATGTTTCTAGCAGAAGTGAAGGTCAATTCCCAGACACTGTTTGAGAGAGTCTATCCAAAACAACAAATTACCTCAAACAGTTGACTTTAAGGGTCTACTTAAGTCATGGTGGTGTCTCCTAGCTTATAGAAGAGAGCTTGTACTGCTATCATGTAACATGTCTCTGTAAAGTTTTCTTCCTTCTTTCTCTTATTCTTTGAGAATATGATTGCTTCTCTCTGGGGGTTCACACAATCAGCAATCCCCATGATGTGTTTGCAGGTGAGGAGTTGTGGCAAGGAACAAGGTCAAAAGCATTTACTGAATCTCTTTTAGTTGTCCCTTTTTCGTGTCTGTAATTGTGATTTTCTATTTATGATGCCAAATATGCTCTCATCTGTCAGCAAAATTTGGAAAGCCCGCTACTTTGGTAAACCAATCTCCTAAATATTTACTTGTTCAAGAATTCCAAGGCACGCCCCCTTGTAAAAAGGGGCTTCTGGTTGTTTGCATCACCTGGAAGCTCCTATAGACTCAAGCCTGGAATTTAACTCTGCAGACAAGCATGGCTTTGCTTTAGAGCTTTGTTACTCTTGGATGAGACCCACCTTGCTGAGTTGTTAACAAGTCCAATCAGAGTAAATCTAAGATGTATCGGAATGAAGATGGATTTCATGTTTGAGCTGTCTAACAAAGTGCAATGTTCTTATCTTCTGCCTGCTGATTACTGGGAATGGAGGGCAATTTTCTAAACTGAAATTTTACCTGTCTTTGCTTCATTGTCAGTCAGCCTTTTTCCTCCCTGTCCGAGCTATACCAAGGTACCCTCCCTGTTCCAATGTCAGAACGGTTTGTGATATTTTATATAAAATGGCAGTATTGTGATGGAAGCCTCTTTGGAAGTACTTATGACTTTATTTGTATTTTTCTTCCTAGTGTAGTGATTCCTTTAACAGCTAAAATTGTGTTTTCTCACTATTGTCACTTTTGATATTTTTTTTAAGAAGTCTTGACTTTTTTTTAATCTCTTTTTAAAAAAACTTTTATGACTGTCTCCATTTTATCTTTTACTGCAAATTTATTTTGGAACTCAGGCATTAATAAAGATAGGTCTTAAACTTAGCAAAATAGAATGATACGAATATTATTTGACAGAACCTGCCTTGCTTTTATGAGACATTTCCTCAGAAACTGGAACTGTGAACTGTTGTTCAGATGGAAATATTTTCTACTCTTTGTCTGAAAAATAAAATCAAGTTTTTCATGCAATCACACCTTTTGCAAAATCTGCAGCAGCATTCAGTGAAGATATCACAAAGACCACTCAGTCTGTCAGTGGTGGATTGCAAACTTTCATGTTGACATCTCTGCAATTTATCTGGCCTTAATATTTAATAGGCCTGATGCTATGCAACCTCAGAGTGAGAGCAGTTCTTTTAAAAACCACCTTGTGCTTTTGCCAGAGCTCTCACCGGGCTCTTTAAAGTCAGAGGTGTGTTTGCAACACCATGTCTGGAGGATAGGGCAATAATAATCCATTTCATGGCTCCGTGCTCTTATTGTATTAAACTTTCAAGCAGTTTGCAGAAAGAATACTTTATATAGCACATCAGACCTTGGTCTTGCTCCTGATCACTGGGAGCTACTGTAAGTCTCAGGCTGCCATTTTAGGAGAGTGAGTATTAAGAGATAAGCATCCAGGTAGTGCTGCAACCTGCCTGTTCTGGTTGTCCCCTTGTTGCCAAGTGGCTCACCAGAACGTAGACTTTTCTGGAGGGAGCTGGTTGTTGAACGCACAGGAGATGAGTGAGAGGTGCAACCTTAACTCACACCTGCCAGTGAAATGGCAGCAGTCAAAGCTGCAGGTAAAGGTCTCTGCTGATATGCTAGGAAAAAGCAGCTGGGTCTGCTCCATAAAAACAAAGTTTTATTTTTGTCTCCAGCCAAAAGCCACAGGGAATCTTGAAGAAATATAATCTGAATAAACTGATTTACGCAGCATCTGTGGACATAAGGGCTCTTTCATTCCAAATTTCTGATTTGAACTCTGACTTTGTCTTTGGATACACAGTAGTCAATTTTCAGGATTGCTAATAATCTGCAGGTTCCCACCAGTTGGATTTATTTGTGGTGTTGGAAAGTGCTCATCCTTTGCATCATGTACTCTAAATTTGCTAGTCCAACTTGGAGGTTGCTGTTTCAACAGTTGCCTCTTCTGTTTTTTGGCAGCCTAAGTGAAGATCTGACTTCTTCCTTTTTGCAAACTTTTAGCCAATAGAAAGTAATGCACAAATTAAAACTATTTGTCGTTACATTGGCATACTTCACCATGGAAATCCATGCTGTAGTTGATAACACTTTTAATTACTTTTGTGTAACAAGCTGCATGGCTGAAGTTGAAAAACTCTGTTATGTGGTTTGGGAGTTTTCTAAAACTCCTCCGAACATATTTCAGTCTTTAAACCCGGAAGTGGCTTTTTTTAGGTCTCAAAAGTGGTTCTAGCAAGTAACGTTCAGCTCACATCTAAAGGAAAAAAAATAGGCAACTTTTCTTTTTCTTTTTTTTTTCTTTTTTTTTTTTTTCTTTTTCCCCTGGAGGCTTGAGTCAATTTTTGATCGTTTCTCTTAAGTTATGACAGTAGCAAGTTGCAAATGCTTTGTCTGAACATCTTTCTTTGTCCTAATAGGTCTTTATATTTCGAACTCGAGCTTGAAGTTTAAGATTTGTTCGTCAGACTTAGCTAGGTGCTTACACTTCAACACTTATTTGTTTTGTTTACAGTTGAATATTGTTCTTTTTTCCCCACCCATCTTGATGAACAACCCGAAAGATAAATGTGTGAGAGCTCTTGCAAACTGCTAATGGCTTTCTAAAAGGCAAATCTTTAAAAACAACTCTCTTCAAGTGCGCCAGGGACTTTAAGTGTCTGCAAAAAATGAACTTCATTTATAGAATATCTGTGGATTTTTTAGCATAAAAGAGACTCAGATTCTGCCTATGGGGTGTATATGAACTCTACTGTAATACTTTGAGACATATTAAAATGTATCTCCTGAAGTAAAGCTTGTTGGGCTGAAAATGCTTGATCTGGAGGCCGCAAGCAGTGTGATTAAAGGAAAAGTTATTTATCTTCTGACTTGGTGCTTGGAGCAGCAATGGGAGAAATGGGAAAACCTGCGCTCTTACTGATTGCTCTTTGTTTTAGCATTTGGCTGCTTGGAAGAGGAAGAGATGATAGCTGTGTCTGCTGTTGGCTCTAGGCAAGAGCCATTTACCACTCTTAGTGGCTTCCCTAAATGTCAAGGTACACAGACTGGTGGTACCAAAACTAAGTTTGATGGAAGCAAAATAGAAGCTTGCAATGAGTTGCTCTATGTACTTTACCTCCACTGAAGTAAATCTGCAGTCTTTGTGTTAGCTACGAATCCAGTACTTCTTAAAGTTTCAAGAGGCATTTCTTCAGGAATCTAATCATCCATCTCTTAACCACGTTGTCCAAAAGCAATAGTACTAGCAAATGATTTTTAAAAATAAAATCTGTTCGTAAAGACTGGCATGTTCTCCGAAGGCAGCTTTCTTGATGAGCAATGTTGATGGATGTAGATTTTCTCAGCACTGAAGGGCGGAGTGGAGTAACCTCTTATCTAGATGTACCATTGGGGTTTTTTTTGTTCTCTTGGTTGGAACTACTTATCTAATACAGAGCCCTAACAGCCACGTTACTGTTAAATGAGGTAAATTTTTTTTTGTCGTGGGATGGCAGTTGTAAGCTGGACAAAATGCATTATATTGTATTGCATGTTGTTGTCACTGGCACTTGTATTATTCTGCCAAGCATTTTCTTATTCTAAGAAAAGAGTATCTTTGGAGAAGTGAAAGTGAGTTTAGGACGGAATTAGCTGATACTGTATTTCACTTGAAAAAATCTAAACAGAAAAGTGAAGGTTACATCTGAGCAGTAACATGGCAGGTTACTTAAACTTGTGTATGCAAAAATGGTAAAGGACGTGCATGGTGAGCAGCAGCGCTGCTTTCACGGCCTGTGCACTCTGTGCTACCTCATGAGTGTGGGTAAGAGTCCATCTCCTGTCCTCTAGTTTTGTATGAAGTGGGAGTTGTTCTTATTTCTGGTGACAAATGTATAAATTCTGAGGTTTTATAAGTACCATGTGCAGTTAATTATTTAAAGAGCAAGCTGACTTAGGCAATTTTCTGACTGAACTAGACATAGTTGTATTGATAAAAATTGGTATTTTTGAATTGATATAAATCATGTCATGAGAGACAACTTAAGGAAGTTTGGAGACTATTCTGGTGACTATCTGAAACGGCCCTGAAAGGACAGTGGTGTGAAGCAAGTGAAATGAAGATCCTTCTTTTGGCTTGGTATCTTCCTGACAGGGTACTCCTCTACCTTGGAATGCAATAATTGCTTTATAGTGACTATTTTGCATATGTCCAAACCCAAGGTTTTAGTGTGGGACTGAGAGCTGTTGTGTTGAAACTGTCTGTGTGGGAAAACCTCCTGTCTCAACCTGAGAATCTCTTATGTTTGTTCTTGAGGATGTATTTTTCTGAGACAATATGTAAGGGTGAGGAATGAATAGCTGAAAGAGAACATAAAAAATGTGCTTTATACACTTAAAATATCTCAAATAAGAGCAAGCTCATGGGGTGCACAGTGCTTCTGCTTGTGTTAAGTGGGATCAACCTTTGGAAGGATGTTTTACTCCTTATCTTTTTCTGCCCTGACAGGAGGTCTTGCACCAAAACCCTGTGATGTCATTAGCTGCCCTGGATGTCAGTAAGTCAGATTATTCCAGGTAGTGGCAATTGAATGCTCTTCATCTCTAATAAATCATATTTTGTTAGTGTGAAAGATGACAAGTTTGGCCGTCATAAATATATAATGTAAAATATTGCATGCCTAAAAATATCTTAAATACTAATGATCTAAGTTAGAGTGTAAGTCTGCCTAATCACATTGTAGTTTTCTATATAATAACTAAGTCTTTATATGCAATTGATTTTAACACAGCATCATTATTAACCACATGAGTTTTGTCATGTATAATTGTTATGGTTTGACTCCAGCTAAAATGCCGAGAGCCCACACACAGATCCAAAATTTCTCAGAGAAGGAAAAAAAACTTCGGCTTTTGTGATAAGGATTACAAGCAACTGTTTATTAACTATTTCACAAGCAAAACAGGCTCTAACTTAGAATATTAAGTATTAACTACTACATAATACTAAGTATTCACTACTACTACTACTACTAAAATCAGAGCTTAAGAGTTTAAGAGTGAGAAGTTTGATAGAAGTTTCTCACCCCACCCCTCCCATTTAAGATCCTTCACCTTCCCCCAGCAGCATGGGAAGGCAGGAGTGGGGGGGTTACAGTCAGGCATTGTCTTTGCTGCTGCTTAGAAGAGAGAGAGTCCCACCTCAGCTTTCCTCGTGGGGTCTTTTCTCCATGAAAATCTGTGGATTATACTGACAACAGCTTTTCAGGTGTTGTTGTCACGTAAGTCACTTTACCATAGGTGCAGTCATCCGTGTGCTGCTTGGCTGCTTCAGTGTAGGTTCTTACAGGCCACCAGTCCTCCCAAGAAATGCTGCTGTGCTGCTCCAGCGTGGGTCTCTTCTTCCCATGGCCCACAGGACTCTATCAGGCCCCCACTCCAAACATGGACATCAAACGTCCCACAGGATCACAGCCTCTCTTTTTTTCCAGCGCTTATCTGCTCCAGTGTGGAGTCTTCCAATCTTTCCACAGGTTGCAGGCAAATCTTCTCTCCTATGATCCCCCACAGGTTGCTGGGACCCTATTCCAGTGTTTAAGGCATCTTCTCTTTCTCCTTCCATCCAACCTTGGTGTTAATCAAACTTTTCCCTCTCCTCTCTCTTTAGTGGCCATGATGTTCTGCCTAGCTTTTTTTTTTTTCTCCTTCTTAAATATGTTATCACAGAGGTGTTAGCAGTCGACCTTGACTGGCTTGGAGCTAAAAAATCTCCAGCAGCTTCTTAAAGAAGCCTCTCTCATAGTCCCCCCCAGCTAATAAAAAACTCTGGCTACTTAAAACCACAACAATAAGAACATAGTTCCAAAAGCATTGAGAGCCTGGGACTCCAAGAGAAAAATCACCAAGGAAGCCCAGCGCATGCTAGTTAATTAACAGCAAAATCAGTCTACAGAAACCCCACCAGAGACCAACAGGAGCCACCACCCTGAGATAACTGTATCAACGAAAGCTCAACCACAAACAGTTGCATCCACAGGAGTTCCAGCCATAGGATGATTGAATCAACGGCCCAGCTCGAACCGGTCTTGAGGTTGGGGTGAGAAGTTCATGAAGATGATGGACCCTGACTTCATCATAAGTCAATAAAAAGGCCCTTCCTCACAATTAACTGAGAATGATCAAAGGGAGGGGAAAGGGGTGAGTCTATGTAAATGCTTTCTGGGAAATGATTATGATGATCATTTCTGGGAAATGATCCCTCCCAGTTGATGCCTATGTATGAATTGATTGTAATAGTCCCTCCTAGATTTCAGAATTTCTAACACCTATGTATAACCCCACGATATAAAATGTGAACCCTGCCAGTGAATGATACGCCTCTGACTTGGATTCTCCCAAGACACGCATCCAGCACTGCTTTGCCTTTGCCTTATAATAAATTGCTTTGCAAAATATAATTTTTGTGGGCTCATTTCTCACATTAGCACTCAGCTGCCACCTTTGGCCTTGGAGGAGACACAAAATCATAAGTTCTCAACCATTTTTGTGCCACGAGTGAGACATGCTGAGGTTACTGCTGAGGTGGAATGCAGAGGAGATCTGAAATTAGTATGATCGCTTGGGCATCATGCTGGCACTGCTGGTGCTAAAAAAGATGTAAGGGATGGCAAAAATGTCAGGCTGCAGCAGCACCTGAGATCTGTCAGGAGCAAGCAAGGAGAAGTGAGTCTGCATGGGAGTAGAGCAAGAAGTTAGTGACTAGGAACTGTAGGGTGAGCCCAGCTGGAAAAAAGGTAAAGCTTTTTGTACTAGTTTAGGAGAAAAGAACGAGGGTGGTAACATGCTGTATAGCAGGTTGGGAATTGTAACTGTGGGACCTCTGGACAATGTGCTGCTTGTAAACAGGCTGAGCTTTTGGATGGCTTTTCTTGTTGCAGCTCAAAGTGCATTCTTTCTTCTTATTTATCTCATGGGAATCAGTCAGGAAGACAGAAGTGTCATGCACTGCAGGCCGTGGCTGCAGTCTTTAGTTAGTACTAAAACAACTGCTTAAATTTTGCACTATATATGAAAACAAGTAATAGTAGATTTCTTTGATCCTCTGTTCGGCTGCCCAAACCATAAGGTCGTAGAAGAGTATTTACTGGCTTTTTTTATTGTTTCCTAGCATGTAAAGCAGGATGGATATCAGAACATCTGTACAGTGGGATTGAGAATTGTGGTGTGTTTGTGGGAAGGCCATGGTCACTGAAGCGCCTGTGTGCAGAGCAGTTACCCAGAAACATGAAAAAGAGGGAACACGGCTTCTTGATTCTGTTTTGGGAGATGTCTCTAAAGCAGCAGGTTGCTCCTATGGGATGGGATAGATCTTCTGTTGGCTTGTGTGTGTTTGGATGTTGTAATAGCAAGACTTCTGTGGTCAGACATAATGATCAAAGAAAGCCAGAGTTATCATCTTGCTGCTATTTCTGTCTTTTGGGTCAGTGCCTTTCTCTGTTAAGTCACAAACAATTTTGTTTACGAGTGCTGATTGGTTTTCTGCCCATAGCTACAGAACATGGGGCTTGCCTCAGCAAAAAAGATTTCCTTGAAAATCCATCAACTCAAAGGCTTAGTCTTTTCTACAGGCAGAAGATTGTGTTGTTAGTAAATGTAAGGGGGTTGGTGCAAAAAGACCTTTGCAAAGCTTCTCTCTTCCCAAGGTTCTCCTTGAGACAACTGAAAACCTTTCTGATGCAGATTTTACTTCATTCACCTCACTCAAAATTCTTCCTGTTCTTTTCTTCCTAAGATTTTTTTTGGGCCCCTGTCCTAATCAGAAGCTCCCAGAAATGGTTTTTAAGACAAAGGCCTCCACACACATCCATTACTTCCTTCAAACAAGTGTAGGTGGAGGCTGGGATATCAGACTCTTCCTAGTAAGAAAAGAGGCTTATCTATAGTTAACAGCACTCCTTGTAGCTATTGTGGGTTCTCTGAGCCCACAATACATCTTCCAAAATGGATGTATTTCCTGCCCCTTTCCCCTTCATCCTCTGCTTGAGTCAAACCTTCAAAATTAAATGACAGTGTCAGCAAAGAGGTTGCTGCTGCTTAATGAGTTTCAATTGGGTTACAGATTGAAGCCTGATTCCTTGCAATGACAGATTAATAACTCCTTCTGAAGCCTTACAGCATGTTTAAGGGGGAGGATAATTAGTTTCAGGATTTTTTTCCTTTTAAACTGGGAATTTTAATTTCTTGCTAGTGCCTGTGCCAGGTGATATTACTGTAAATCTTTTTGTAACAAAAGACTTGACGTTATTGTTTTTCAGACTCTTAGGAACTTGTTTGTATATCCTGTTTGAGATATACCAAGTTTTTCTAATATGCAAATGGGAGGAAAAAGCTGTAACAGAACATGAGGATTAAATAGAAAGCTTTCTGTTATATGCCATAGAACTGCTGCTGCTCCTGCTGTATGTTCTTCTCAGGTGCCTGCCAGTGTGGTCACCAATGTGCCTGAGGGAAAGAATCTCAGTGTTTCGGGTTTTCCTCATCTGGCTTGGAAGTCTGTGTTGAAAAAAATGCTTCAGCTCTGCTCCTGTCTCGGGGGACAGGGACCTGTTGCGGTTGGCACCCTGTTAGGGAATCACTCCTGTGTGTGACAAGGAAAGGGAGTCACAGTGGGGCAGAGATTGGTGTCCATTCCTTCACACACCTCTAGGAACATGTGTGGTATTTAGTATGTGTATGGCTTTCACTGCTTTGGGTTTTATAGGTAAGGAGGCATACTTTTCTTTTTGGAAGTATAAGGAAGCTTTTCAAATGTTAATTATAAAATATTTAACAGCAAATGTTTTGTTAAATCTGTGTTGCATGAAACAATGGTTAGTTGGTAAATGAACTTGAAAACATCTGAGTCAAGATGACAAAGAAGTACAGAGTCTGCAACTATTTGCCAGAGACACGAATGCCTGTACCCTTTATAATTGTGGTATCTTATTTCTAAGTTGAGATTGTCTCTCTAAGTTGTTTTCTGTGGCTTGTCCAAGCTCTTCCACTGAGTCATTACTAAGGTTGGGATTTGGCTCAGGAGCCTTGACTCAGTCCTGTGCTTGGATCAGAGGCCACATGAGTTTACCACAGGACAGCAGTTTTTTTCCAGGGCTAAGCTGTCAGTTTGGGCTATTCAATATATGGTGTGGGATTGTTGTGGGGTGGGTTTGGTTTGGTTTGGTTTTAGCCATCTTTTCTGGATTTTAGTTTCTAGGGGAAAATACAGGGAGCAGGTTTTTTTACTGGCTATTGTTTTGCCACATCTTTATGAACATGTTTATGTGGTTGCCATCTTGCTAGTAGTGTCTATCCATCCCTCCAAATTATTTGGAACAAAATAATTTTTCTGGAGTTACAACTCTCCTGTGCAAATGTGAAGCTATATGTGAAACTTAATAATTCTTCAGAAATGGACTACTGAAATTCCAAAGCAATCTTCTGTTTAAATCTCTTGATAGCAATTTAAAAAATTTATCTCTTTCTACCTTAAACCTATTCTTTAACCCCATCATCAGTAAGAATGTGCATTACAGAATAAAGCATACCTGTCTGCTTCTGTAGTTCGTAATTTTTTTGACCACTTCACTATATTTATATGATTATGTAAATCACACTAACATGACACAACATGAAAAACAAGTAGTTCCCCTAGGAAAAAAACAGAACAACAGCTAAAAGGCATTTTTGACTATCACAGACACTCCTGTGAGTTTTTTGGATGCTAAGGCTTGCAAGAAGGCAAGGGTGTGCACAGTGCACACGTGTCTGGCAGCACAGAGCCAGAAAGTTAATTTGACATTTGGTTCTGTACTGTGTGCCAATAACTTTTTTGCGTAATCTGTTTATTTAAATTCAAAACTATGCTTAGTTTGGCTTATTTTAAAAGTGAATAAAACGCTTATTACAAAGATGCCCTTGATAGTGTACTGCTATATCTGCCTACAAGGAAGAATTACCCGCTCATTTACTGTCTTTTAACTTCCTTATCTAAAATAGTCCTAAGACAATGACAAAGTGTGACCTTGAATATGTTATTCAGCATTTCAGGGTTTGGATATCCCCAAAATTTCCTTCAGACTTCAAGGACTGGCATCACCTGCCTCCACTCCCTCTTGAAAAATGCCTTTGTAATTTTTTTTTTTTTTACCAAAACATAGTGAGGATTTGCTTGTGCTTATGCCACTGAACATCAACTGCCAAAGATGAGGATTAATTTCAAAACAGGCTTCCCATTTTTCAAGGCTCATATCTTCTGCAGCAATGTGACAGGCTGATGAATGCACCATTGTGAAAGTAGCTAATTCACCATGTTGAGTGCAAGACAGAACCACAGAATCACAGTTAGGTTGGACAACACCTCATATGGAGTCCAACCTTTGACCAATATGCAACTTTACCTGTTCTGTTCTGGATCAGAAACAATGCTTGAATTATTTTGTAAAAGCATTGAAACTTCCTCATAAACTACTGTGACATTTGAAGGTGTGGACAGTAATATTCTATGGTTGTCCTTGTAATAGAAAAAATACTTTCTTTGTTGGAGTTTCAGGCTATTTAAAATAAAACTTTCCAACTGTTGTATCTTGATGCACACAAACATACAAGAGAAAAATGGTTTGTGTGACAAACACTTAGTATTATTATTGATCTTCTACCTGGAAAATACTTGCAGGGGTTTCTTTCATCCTTCTTGCTTCATCTTTGTTTCTTTGTTTTCAAGCTGGTAAAAAGTTCAGTTTAGGAGTAAGGAGGAAAAATGTTGACTCTTAAATATAGAAATCCTTTTTTTTATGTATGTGTTTTTTCAAAACCAAACAAGTATTTCACTTGCTGTCACCTTGCACCATGAAGAAGCTGGTGTCCAAGTACCCAAAATGTGCTATTCCTCCTCTCTGTGTGGACTGTGCTAAGAGGAGGCAAACTGTGTGCCAAGGTGAGACTGGCTCTCACTGCTGACAGGGCTGCCCAGCTTCACACACCAGTCAATGGTTTGCTGTAGTGTCATTTCCAAAGTTTACTACTTGCCAAAATAATATAAAAAAAAAATAGAAAGACTACTAGCCAGTGCTTTCTCTGCTGTATTGCAGTATCTGCTTTCCTGTGCTTAAGTAGCATTAGCTGAATATCTCCTGGTCATGCCCTTTGCCTTCTTTCCATAGAGTGAATTGAGACCCGAGGCAGGTAGCAAATCAGGATGGATTGAGAAAATAAAAGCAGCCCCATCCTAGTCTGCTGGCTCTCTTTGGTTTTTACAATGAGACTTATATTGCCATTTCTTCTCCTCTAACTTAAGAGCCAGCAGTGCAGTCAGTCATTTAAACAAAATAAAAACACAACTCCAAGGCAACAGAAAGCCCCAAGACTGACCAAGGAAGCAATTAAGTTGATTTTAAAGAAACTTTCAGCATGAAGTACCTGTCTGAGGGGTCCAAATGTTCATGGGAAAGACTAGGAATTGCAGGGTAATCTAGGCTGAAAAGGATCTCAGGAAGTAGTCTTGTCCAGCCTTCTGTTCATAGCAGGTCCCTACAACTTGAGTCGCTCAGGGCCATACTCGCGGAATTTTGGCTATATGCAAGGAAGAGATTATACAGCCTTTGTGACATCCTATTCTGGTGCTTAGCCACTTCATTGTTTTAAAAAAAACCTTACCTAATTTTTTTCACTTGCATTGCAACAAGTTTGTTGCCTTTAGTCTTAATCACTGCACGCTTTCCAGAAGATTCTGTCCCCCCTCTGTCTGTCCAGTGGAGGGGTGCAAACAGATCTCTGCCAAGTCTCCTTCAGGTTGAAATGTGGTTGATAGGGGAGAAGCCTCAGTATTCAGTGCCTGGCTCTTTAGCGGAAGCGTGTGAAGGAAACTGTATCTAAACAGGTGTGAGTTCAGATTGATCCAGTCCAGTGATTCATAGACCAAATTGAATTCACTCATCAAATTGTGATGTGGAGTATAAATGCCTCTGGTTCCTGCAAACTGCTGCCAGCTGGCACGCCTGGAAACCTCAGGCCATGGCTCTGACCAGATAAAGGTGCTTGTGCTTGTATGTGTCTTTCTGAACTCATGTATTTACTTTAGTGACTTCTGTACTCAAACCCAAAAGGAAATAAAACATTCTGAATAGTGTATTGTTAGACTGGTGTTGACCAATCAGGTTGCATCAGGGGAGGTTTAGATTGAATATTAGGATAAATTTCTTTACTGAAAGGGTCGTCAAGCAACTGGAACAGGTTGCCAGGGAAATGGTTGAGTCACTATCCCCTGGAGGTGTTTAAAAGATGTGCAGATGTGGCACTTAGGGACATGGTTTACTGGTAGACTTGACAGTACCAGATTAGCTGTGGGACACAACGATCTTGAGTATTTTCCAACCTATATGATTCTATGGCTACATCTGAAGTCTAATAGTTTTCATTATCAATAGTGTCTTATTTCAGAAGGGATAAAACATTCCCATGTTTTCATGCTTCATTTCCAGTAAGATGTTCTTTGTATACCAGCTGTGTGATTGGCATTGTACAGGCAAGCTACTTGCATAAATGTTTTCTCTGTTAAAAATGAGAATGCTAGTCATGCATACAGGGTATCAAGTATTAATTTTTGAGATTATCCTTCATGAGAGTCTGAGCAGTGATGTAAATTTGCCTTTTCAATATTTACCACAAACCAAAACTTTGAAAGTAACTTCTCAAATCTTGAAGTATTTGTAGCCAATTTGTACCTTTTTCTCTCTCACGACAGTCTTACAATAAAAGACAATGCTGGATTTATTTGACCTAGAGGCTTCTTTTTTTGAAGAGGTAAAACATTCTTAGGCAGTCATTCTGCAGCTGCAACTCTGATGTTTCAGAAATGGTTGAAGTCAAGTATCCAGAGCGAATTTATAGAGGATGACTTGGCCTTCCATCTAATGACAGACAGCTTAGAAGGTCAGTCTTTCTGAAGCTGTAAATCAGGCTGTTCAGTCCTCCTGAAAATCGTTGTGGGTTTTAGTTTTTGGGGGGCTGACTAACTGCATAACCTTTGTTAGGTGTTGCTTTATCAGGTGAGATGGGATGTAGAAATCATATAACAAATCCAGTAACTTTTTTAGCGTGTAAAAGACATGATGTTAATTGGAAAACTGGAAATTTTTTCCATATGGTTTTCCATAAAGACATTCGATTTTATTTTTTTTGAAAAGCACTAATGACTTTGGGATTCCTGCAGCTTACATCTCTGTCAAAAGTGTGTTTTAATGTCCGTTTATGTTATTATTTATTATAATGTTATTATTTATTTATGTTCAAAACCTGTTATTTTGTGACTAAATGATAATTATAGTAGTATGCTTGTACCTTTGTAAGGTCATGGAAATTTACCTTCTTCGAATTCATCTTGTGAACTGACAGATGCCTAGTATTTTGCTAATGAATCTGGAATTTGTGAGACCTCCTTGGGCCCTTTCTCTTTTCATAGCTATTTCCTTTCATGACTGAGCTGTGGGTAGCTTTAGCCACTTGACTCTTTGTGACAGTCTCTTGCCTTGACACTGGCCATCCTGGTCCAGGTGCATCCTGCTGCAAGACAGTAGCCTGACAGCAGGGATCACAAGTTCCTAAACTGTGTGGTGCTCAGTGCAGAGCTCATTGAGTTTGGTGTTTTATCAGTAGGAGGTGTATGAAAATTCCTTGTAGCTGGGTTACTGGTATATGGGACACTGAGGGTTAAATGATGTTTCCCTTCAAATACTGGGTATCAGTTATGCATATAACTTGTATATTTTATTATGGGGGAAGGTATAACTGGATTATATCCAGTTGTGTAGTGCCATCACCTCTTGCTCTCCAGTGCCTCTTACTAATGCAATAACAATAGGGTTTCCCATCTGCTTTTGCAATGAATTCACTAAGGACGGTCTCTGAGTCTAAGAAGTTATTACACCTACCAGTATTTCCCTTTCTATTCTCAGCTTAGTAGCAGTATAGATTTGGCTTTGTGCCACTGCTATGTATAAACTCATCTGTGCAGCTTTCCTTCTGCCTTCTGATTTACTACAGGATTTCTGGCTGATGTTGGTTAGATCAGTTTTTAACACAGTCTTCCTGAAGTATTAGGTGAGCCTAGCTCTTCCTAGCTGTGAGTGGGGTGAAAGCAGCAGAAAGCTTAGGCTGCTTGCCTGACTGGGTTGGTGAAGATGTCTGTAGCTGTAACAGGTAGTGCAAGTAGCTTGGAGCTGACTGGCCACAACCTGTCACTTTGTGCAGAGCTGTGTTTCTGCCACATCTCTCATGTGTATCTGTAAAATGCTCTGGTGGTATTAGGAGAATGCTTGTATAAAACTCCATATTTAAATTGTCAGCATTCGAAATTTCAGTGAGTAGATTTATTTTGCTGAGGGAGTTTCTTCCCCTGTGTTCTCTTTGAGTACGTGCTTCTCTTTTCTAAATAAAACTTATCTTAATATTCCAGTTATTTTGAAGTGGTCTTGTTGTTGCTATGTTCTTTTTATCACAGAACGAGGGCTGGAGGTAAACTATGCACTAGTGTGACAGCTTCTACCTGCTGTACCTTCTCTTGCATTAAAACTACTTTTTTTCACTGTGAACTTGAAGAGAATGAGGTGTGTTCTTTTGGTTGGCTTTTTGTGGTACGGTTTGGTTACACTTTACACTATGCCATAATAAGTCTGTTTTGGGTTTATGTGGTGTGTGATAGAGTTTCTTTTTCTTTGTTTTACCTAATTTATTTTCTGGTTATTACCTGTCAGCTTCATTTACTATGCAGGGAAACAGGTCTATGGATTCAGAGTGAGGGTCACAGGGAGCAAAACCAGCATTGACTACTGACTTGTCAACAAAAACATCAGACATCCATCTTCATCTTGCAGCTGTCTGGAACAAGGATTAAATTGCAGATCATCCTAAGGCAACAGGGGAGCCTTTAGTAAGTGGGTATCAATTTGTTTACTTGCCAGACCAAAACCACTTTGACTGTTCTTATATGTTCTTTTTGCAAAACTGGAGTCTTGTCCTTTTCTTAGTACATTGTAAAAGCAACAGTTAAAACCTTGTGATTCTGCAGCCTCCTAGCATGGCCCTTCCATTAGGTTACAAATTATTTTTGTCATGGTGTTTTATACGTCCATTATTCATAACATTTTCTGGTTGGATTTTATCTTGGCTGCCTAAGTAATTAGTCTTATATTCCTGAATCCTGGATCTCTTATGATTGCTCATTTATACCTTTATTTTTGTTCATGTGAAATGTGGAAAATGTATGCAAATGACATATAGCTGCCTTCTTTGTGCATGTCATTTGACTTTTAGTTTCCAAGTTTGTGGACTACATAGGAGGTTGTGCAATGAGCGCTGTTCACTTGTCTAGAACTGTCAGGCTAAAAAGCTGCATCCTTGCTGCAGCCATGAAATAATAGGGCAAACATCACCATTTCAGCCTAGTTATGGTCATGCGTTTACAACAGTCATTGTTTTCTGGCAATGGTGTATATGCTCAGTTCAGTTCTAAGGCAGGTGAAATGTATTTGAGGTGTCCTGGTGTTTAGCCTCTCATGCAACTGGAGGTTTATCCTTTGAGGGTGAGGAAGACGAAACTTGAAATGGAACCTTTTGTTTGTCCCTTCAGGCAGATACCAGATTGTATAAATTCAGTGGTAGTTTTGATGTGCTCAGATCCTCTCTTCCTCTGAAGGAAACCAGTAGTAACAATTCACAGAAACATGCTAATGATGCACGTATATAAGGCTCATGCATTACACCTTGGATGTTATTTAAAACTAGGAAAGGTACAGGAATAGCAGATCAGCCTCATGGATTTTTAACTCTCTTCCAGGACTTATAGTTGGGGTGATCTTGAGGTACGGGACTCCCTCCACCAGTGGCCATGACAAGCCATTCAGCTGCTCGCAGGAGGACAGGCCATTCACAACCCTGCTGGTCAATGTCAGCGGGAAGTTCTTTGAGTACACACTCAAAGGGGAAATAAGCCCTGGCAAGATCCACAACGTGGAACAAAATGACATGTTGAGAAAGGTGAGACTCTACACCATGTCTTCTGCTTGGCTGAGTGTTTCTCTTTCATCTGTGCTTCCCACCCTTCTGCTTGCTCCACCCCATTGGAATGTTGGATAGTGTCAAGTGTCAGTATTCTTGATGGTAACACCACTTCAATGCTTAATTCAAGAGCACCTTCTGTATTATATCGTTGCTGGGGAAACTGTGCTCTGTTGCATGCATGGAGTGCTTTCCTAGAGCCCTTGGTTTGAAGGCTTAATGTGTATTTCTAACATTTGTAGAATTCATGAAGACCAGCTGAACAAAAAAAGCCTGATGCTGTCTTGTATAAATGGAATATAAGGAAAATGATAATTAGTGAAAAGTGATTGGTTTATATAGTTCTTTACCCTAGGGTTTTAAAATCTGTCTATTGTCAGGAAATAGTTACTGCTTGTACCCCTGTAATTCACCAAATGACAGTCTGGTGTTGGAAGTGAAATTCACCTATCAGTTGTTATTCAGATGGTCTATTTGGCTTCATTCAGTGTCAGGTATTAAGCATGTTTTGTGTGTATCAAAGCTAGACTTTGAAGTATAAGATTGAGACTTCAAGGTTTGTAATCTAAAAATACTTCTTTCTGCTAACTGTGAGGAGAGCTTAGTTGTCTTTATATATACCTGTCTGCTATAGATATCTAAAATGAGCTGAAATTAATCCTGCTCTGGGAGCGCACACTTTTTGTGTTTGTCTTCTAAACAGCCAAGTTAGTTTCACATATGCGCAGGTCTTGTTTGGATTTTAAGTGTTGTTTTTTGTTTCTTAGTGTAGTAGACTTTCATGGATATCTGGAACTTCTACTGAAATACATGCAAGTGATGCATGATCCAAATTCCTGAAAACCGGTCTTGTATCTGACTTGTTTGACTTAAAATGACTGTGCAGTGTTTTTATTTAAAAAAAAAAAAAAAAAAAAAAAGCTAAAAAAGCATTTCATTTGCAGCTGTATGACTGTCAAGTGTTGTAATAAGAGAGATTTTCTCCAGCATAATTTCTACTAGAAATTTTTAATTTAAAAAAGGGGACTGTATTTGGAACTGCTATCAGATTATAATTGGTGATGGATGTAAAGGGTATTTTACCTAGATGCTGTTTACCAACAAGAGCTGTAGCTTTTTGCTGCTTTATGGGTATGGAGCTGGCCAGGGGGTCAACTTATCTGTTTCAAGAACCAAAATTAGTAGTTGTCAGAAAATGAAAGAGGAAAAAGATGTAACAATTTGTGTTTCTAATTGAAATTTCATATTTTATTTTTTAGGTAACATTTGACCCAGAAGTTTTTTTCAACATTCTGTTGCCTCCTATTATTTTTCATGCTGGTTATAGCCTGAAGAAAGTAAGTGTAATAATTTCTGAGGAGAATAGGCTTTTTTTTTTTTTTTTTTTAACATGAGACTGATGATTTGTTCAGGATTGCAGTCACTATTTCAAGCACCTATTATTTCTTTAGGACAGGAAGAAAAATCTTATTTCCTTCATAGATGATTAGACCTTATTGTTTAAAGAGAAAATACATGTATTTTTTAGTATAAATGTGTTAAACTCTGTTTAATCTTGCTGATTTGTTTTCCTTTGAACTTAGCCAGAGATTAATGGCAGTTTCATTGAAAGTAAAAGATATTCTGCTATGAATGATTTTGATCCTTCTCAAATATCCAAAATGCAGTAAAGTATGCTGAGAAGTAGACCTAACCCTGAATCCCAGTGGGGATATGCCAGATACTGAATGGCAGAAGGGCCCAGATTCTGATCTTGCTTGAAGATACCATGAATTGGTGCTGGTTTTCAGTCTTACAGCTAACTCTTGAATTTCTTATGGAAACATCTGTGTGGAAAACTTCCTGTCAATAAGCTGCATGTAGGATTTAATGCATGGTTCAGAGCTGGTTTATTCCATTTATTGAAGCTGAATAGAATTTACGTTGCAGTATTGAAATGTTTCTGTGTATTAATGTAAGTGAAGCAGTGGGCTATGTGTTTTTGAATGGGTGATATAATTTTTTTTAAAGTAAGTATATGAACCTCTTTTTCCCATGCAGAGACACTTTTTCAGGAATTTGGGGTCCATTTTGGCTTATGCCTTTTTAGGAACAGCAGTGTCTTGTTTTATTATTGGGTAAGTGAGCTCTGGTATCAGTACCTTTCTATACTAAAGTTTAAGTTCATAAAGCACTTTCTTTTTCTCTCTCTGCATGCATAGGTATATTTACATATATGTATATATGTACACACACATTTAGTTTAAGATAGGTAGTCATGTTGGTTTGCCTACATAAAATCTCTTTTGCTGCAGATATTACTGTGTCTTGTATATGGATATTCTGAAATACAGAAATCCTAGAATTGCATTGGTGACTTTGGTTTGTCTCTAGAAGAATTTTACTAGAGAAATAATTTGAAGGCTATTCTTAGCTGAGAGCTCCTGGCCTATGTACTATATTGAGAAAAACAATACTGAGGGGAATTATGAGCAGGGAGATGTTCCCTTTGGTGGAAAATGGAAGCAACCTGTAGACTCTTTGTGTTAGCTGTGTGAGCAGATTTCATGCTTTGCTTTTTAAGTTTTTAAATAATGTCTTCTGTATCATGTATCGCTTGACTCAGTTCAAGGGAAAAGAGGAAAATGCATTTTGGGAGCTTAGTGTTACACTGTGGCAGTGTCCCACAGAGCTGTAGAGTAACCAATCCCACCTCCAGTACTATTGCTTGTGCTTCTCCTTTGCCTGTCTGAAATGCACCAACCTGTTTGACTTGGATTGTTTTATCCTTTTTCTCTTCAGGAATCTCATGTATGGGGTTGTGAAACTAATGAAGTTGGTGGGTCAGCTCTCTGATAAATTCTATTATACAGACTGCCTCCTCTTTGGAGCGATAATATCTGCCACTGATCCAGGTAGCTTGATGAACATTTTTTAATAATCTTCCAAAACAACCATATTGCTAGGGGTTTTGGCTGCATATTAACAAGACTTTATTTTTAGTTGTGTTATATTCGTGTCTCTGAGCCTCTTCTCTGAAATGCATGCAAATTCCGAGTGTTTTGAAAGCTGTTCTCTGTTGATTTGTTGTTGAACTGGTACGACGCCATGTATTTGGGGAAAAATGTAATTCTCCTGTTCAAATACTTTAATCTTTTTTTTTGCCCAGTAGGTTTTTTTGTGTATAGTGTGCATCAAATTTAATATTGCAAATAGGTGAAATTATTAGCTTGTCTGGATAGCACGACTTCCTTCCACAGCCACATTTTTGGGGCTGGATAGTTTAAGAGCAGTATTTGAGGCTTTTAGGCTCATTGGGTGGGGGATTTTTTTTCTCTTTCAATTGAACTTCATGTTTTACAAGTTTATGCAGAAGAATGTTCTTCTGGCCAAGTAATCTGAGCTTTCACCCAAATAATGTAGTCATCCTTTAGAGTCCAGCAGGCTCATGTAGGTGACTCTACTTGGTTGGTCAGTTTGTAGGGCTGGTGTACATCAGGGGCCAGGGTAGGGAGTGGTGAAGTAAGTAGCTTGACATTTAAGACAGCTTATTTGAGATGCTCAGTGGTAATTAGTGTGAAAATGGGAAGTAGCTCCTGTGATTGAGCTGAGCTCTGAACAGCTGGTGGTTGCACACAATTTATGCAAAAAAACGCTTTGTGATTTTTGAAGCTTGTATATGGGAACATCTTCAGGGTCGAGGTCTTTCATCTCAGACTGAATTTTCTGGAAAGGATGGATATAAATATTTAGCAGTCTTGCCCTTTTCAAATTCTATGCAAATGCACACTCCTGGGGCATAGTGTATACTTTGGGGTACACTTAGGATTATTAGCACTATTTTACAATGGCTGAAATTATAAACCTATGTCAACAATCCATACAGCTTTTGAAAGTAGCAAGAACTACGTAATATTTTGTTGATTGTCATATATGGAAGATATTCTAGAATAATATCGGGGCTTCGTTTAGCTGCACTTTGCCCCATGTCCCTTGATAGTGAGGGTCTTCCTATAAACACTGTGCAGATGGGAGGACAACAGAGTCACCTCCTAATGGAGCTGCCCTAAAACTCGTGGTGGAATTGCTTACCTATAGATAAACATGACTAGTCTGTTCCCCAGTTTAATTTTGATCCTGTACTTCAATTCCTGGGTTTTGTTGCTTTAGAAAAACTGGAAAGTGTTCTCTGTCAGCTCACACTGTTGTTCCTGAAGTCAGCCAGTGTTGTTTTTCTCTTTTCTTTCTGTAGTTACCGTCCTAGCAATATTTAATGAGCTGCATGCTGATGTCGATCTCTATGCCCTTCTGTTTGGGGAGAGTGTGTTGAATGATGCTGTTGCCATTGTATTATCTTCGTAAGTAACTTCGTGAATTTCTACTCTGAAATTACTTAATTACTTTTGGTATTTGTCTAAAATAAATGCTTTTTCTGGGAAATGTTATTGCAAAATTTAAATGGATTGTCTTGAACTGAATTAATAACTATGGCAAACGTTTGCCAAGATTCCCTAATGCATATATATGCCAGAATGATATACATGCCTTCAGTGTGGGATGGTCTCTGTTGCTCAGTTGGTGTTGTTACAGAATACAACTTTTCTGGTGCCACTTCTAACTTCTCATTGAGTTACTCTCTTTCTAGATCTATAGTTGCCTACCAGCCAACAGGTGAAAATACCCATGCTTTTGATGCAGCAGCATTCTTCAAGTCTGTTGGTGTTTTCCTGGGAATATTCAGTGGCTCTTTCATGATGGGAGCAGTGACAGGGGTTGTGACAGCTCTGATATCCTTTTTCGTGTTTAGCTCTTTCAGCTGAGATGGCACATGTGGGTATTATCAGATCTGTCCTGTTTCCAATTTTAGTAAAATTGACTCTACTTTGTTTGGTTCTGAGTGTGAAGACATGGTCAGTATTCACGTGACTTTTTCGATAGAAAGACATTATAGGTACTCAAAGAAATTAACTTTTCCAATATAACTGTGGTCACACTAGAAGATTTAGTGATGTTGCTGCATGCTGGAAGCTAAGGGGAGGCCTTAAACAAGCATAATGTTTAGTTTCTTTTAATGGAATTAAACCCCCTAGTTTTTATTATTAGGATTGAACAACATTTCGTATGATAACTGGTGTTTGAATCTGTCTTCAGCAAAATCTGTAATAGTGATTTCTGACCCCACAACATCCTTTGAGTCTTGCATTTAAACTTTCTGCCAGAAATCTGATGTCATATACCTTGAATAAGATTGTATCTCTGTGAGAGTTAACTTCATAACATAATGTGCTTTGCATCATCTGTCCTGTTCTCTTGAAGCTGGCACTTCAGCCAGCAAGCCAAAAAATACAGCAACTGAATGTGGGCAACTAGAGCTGTGTATGGCTGACAGCCTAAAAGCCAGATGAAGAATCATTGTTCTGGGTCACATCGGTTGCAAATCAGTGGAACCGAAAGACCCAACATTAAAGCACCAACAGCACAGCTTCCCCCTTACACTTAAAGGGGTTCCATTATGCAGAAATGTCAGGCAGATCTGCACAGTGTGCATATAACAAGATACAGTTGAGACATTATTGCTTAAGATGAAGAATCACAGGTTCATGATTATTGGTTAAAACATCACATTTTTGTGACCTTTTGGGTCAGTGTTCAGAAGTCTGGGCAGATCAAAGCAGTCTGGGATATGTACAGATATGGTTATATTATCCAGTCTGAAAGCAAAGATTGTTAATTTTTTTCCTGAAGAAGCATCATGATTTCTGGAGCAGGTCAGGTTGAAGCTCTACTGCCTGAGCCTAAAACAAAACTCACACTTTTATTGTGAGTTTTTATTTTATTACTTGCTGAGCACCTCAGAGATCTAACCAAATAGCAGCAGTAAGCTTCAAGAGAAGGCCATGTCTAAGGAATAAAGAAAAAAGATAAGAAAAAAGAAATAATTTCCTTTCAATTAACACTTAAATTTTATCAATTATATGCAATAATAAAATATTTTTCTTTTCCTGCCTTTCTTACATCTTGATCTTCCTCCAAAATGATGAGCACAGATTTTAATTCAGATTTAATGAAATGTTTTGGTATTGTTGCTTACAATAACAGCAAGGGGAATAAACACTTCGATTCATAAAGCTGCCAGAAAAGAATGGAAATGAGGAACTAGTTCTGACAAGGGCTCTTGCTAAGCTTTGTGGGGAACAAGGTTTAACCTCTTCTTCTCTCATGGAGTGACTGTGGCTATCCAGTTTCCTTAAGCATCCTCTTGAGCCAGGCACTGGGACTATCTGAGCATTCTAAATGTTGCTGTGGTGGATGTTGGTTTTTCAGAAGCATGATCTTAAAAAATAGGTCTGTGTAGGAAGAGTTGGGGGGAAAATTCAGCTGAGTTCAAACGTTTTAGAGGTATTTTCTGTGGAGAGTTAACAGCTGTTTACACCAAATATAAAACAGCTTTTTAAAATCAGCTGTTATGGAGAATATTTTTTTTTAATGATGCTTTGGGCTTTTGTCTTGAGGGCAACCTTCTGACAAAGTAAGGTTGCAGCTGGAGGTGTGTCTGGAATATACATTTGCCCTTGTCCAAGAGTGCAGAGAATGTTAACAAGAAGTAGGTGTGAGTGGAGAGTTGGTGTCTGGCCTCAGGACCACTTCATCCTAACCAGGCTTCCATTGAAACGCTGCCGGCTGTTTGCCTCTGGTGTTACTCACTTAAGGCTTGTTGTGAACACTGTATGCTATGATAAAGCCCACAGGAGATTTTTTCCACTGAGTCTTTTGGGCTACTAGGCTGCTGCTCTGCAGGAAGCAGTCGAGTGCTGTGAGCTCCAGAACTGCCAGGACCCAAGAATTTCCTCTTAAAAACAGTGCTGCTCATTGGTGTTAACATTGCTACCCCTCATTAAGCCACAGCTTCAGCAGCAGCAGTGCTGCCACCAGCTTCAGACTGTAGTGCTGCAGAGAGCCCAGCATGGAGCTGTGTGATGCATGGACAGCATTGGTGGGTGATGGTGCAGCCTTGATGTGTCCATTGAGGTACTGATTGCTTCATAGGAGCAGCGGGGAGTTCTACCAACTTACTGTTTCAAGTGCTCTTGCTGTCCTCCCACTGATATTTCAGAGAAGATTATGCTAGTTGTCAGCTTTCATAGGGCTGTGCATAGCTGCCTGCACCTCAGTGTGCAGTTCAGTGTTCACCTGCTGCCAGGGTACTGCCGAGGAAGAAAACACCAAAAATAATTCTATAAATACGTGAACAATTTTTTTTGTAGTATGTGAAGAGCTAAATTTAACACTACTAAGATCTGTTCCACTTCTCCAGTAGTTGTACAAATTGTTAATTCAGTATGTGTTTTGATTTTCCTCAAGTTTTGCTCTCCTCTGCAAGATGAACTTGTTTTTATTTCCCATTTTTAGAATGGAAAAAGCCTGCTCCAGAAAAAGCTGGCTTTTCCTCTAAAATAGATCAGCACAAGGATAGGAAATACATTTTGTAGGCAGTATAATTGTTTTGCATCAAAAGTACTGAAGTAGCCACGCTTGCTGGAAAAGGCTTATTAACAAATCTGGGTGAAAATATTCTCATAAATCTCCTTCATCTTAAGGTTGCTGTAGTCAAGAAGTACCCTGTGAACTAAATTCTGAATGTATTTTATGCTTTATTTAAAGATGGCAGGGAGGCTCTGTTGGAGTTTGCAGGGCAAGCCAAACATCATACTCCCACCAAACCCCTGAATAACCAAGATACAATTTAAAAGGAACACCAGGTTTATGTATCCCTTTGAAGGGAAACTTGGAGTAAGATAATATTACCTGTGAGAGGTGGAGCCACACCTTATGCCACAGATATGCAGCAAAAATATCCAAAATTGATTGTTGCAAGGTGAGTCCCTGATTCTGAAGTTTGCCTTGATGTGTTGAAATTAATGTTGTTCGGTTTTTTACGAGTGTTTTATTTTCCAACTGGCATTGATTGTTAGCACATGAAAGTGTTTTTCATAAATACTGGGGACAGAGAATCCAAAGGATTTCCTTTTGATCCCTTAACAAATGACTTAACGTGACAAAGTTTACCAAGTTGCACTGCTTCCCCCTGCTGGAAACGGCTCTCTTCTTCTTGATGTCCTGGAGCACTTTCTTGCTTGCAGAAGCTTGTGGATTTACCGGTGAGTTGCTGTGGTTCAAGCACACGGAGACAGAAGCCCTGTCCATTTTTAGCAGCCATTTTTTTCACTTTCTCATTAAAACTTTTCAATGAGAAACATGTTTGTGCTTAAAGAATTTTTTTTTTTTATGTTCTATTCCATGTTTTTGAATGTGCAGCTCAGTAACAAAGGCTTTTAAGAGCAATGGTTTCGTTCTAACACTACCTCCCTAACTTGGAATCTCTCTTACTGGAAAATAAGGTTCATAAGATCTCAAGGTTAAGGATGATGTATAAATTTAATGGAATTCGGAAATAGAAAATAAGGTGAATTCACAGTAAATAAGGTGATTTTTACATGTGATTCTGTTCACAGGTGTGGTGGCTGTCCTCTTCTGTGGAATTACCCAGGCACATTATACATACAATAACTTGTCAGTTGAATCAAGAAGTCGCACTAAACAGGCAAGGATGTCTTTTACCTTTTGTATAGCATACTGCTGTAGTAGTCCGTGTACTATTGTTTTCACAGCATCTTTTTTGCTTAGCTTTTAACATGTGACTCTTTTCTCCCTAGCTCTTCGAGGTATTGCACTTTCTGGCTGAGAATTTCATATTTTCTTACATGGGTTTGGCACTGTTTACTTTCCAGAAACACATATTCAGCCCAGTTTTCATTATCGGAGCTTTTGTATCCTTTTTTACTTTGTGTGAATTTTCTCTGTTGTCTTATGTGCCTGAAAACTTGTGATATCTGTTGGCTTTACCAAACAGAGAATGAATAATGGTTGGCATGAGCTTCCCTGATGTCTTGCAGGCACAATAATTTTGAGAACAATCTTTGGTTACACCTTACATCAAAGCCCTAAGGCTCTGTGCCACACAGTTGTTATATTAGAAGTCATATAATTTCACTATGTATATAAATGAATATGATTTACTGTTTGATTTGGTCATTGACAGCCAACAGTTCTTGTGTTGCTCTTGTATTTGAAGAGGCCTAGAAAAGGATGCATTTTTCTCTTCGCTTCCAAGGGTCCCTTAAGAAAGCAAGCAGAATTCAAGTACCTAAAGAGGATTGTGTGTGAATCTTTGAGCAATGCCTCAAAGTTTGAGGTCAGTGTCTCAGATGATGGGAGCAGGAAGGAACTGTGCTGTGGTGCAGACCATGACATGAAGGGTACACACTGAAAGGTTCTGCTGTTATCATTGCTTAACTTGCTGCCTGGCTCTCAAATTCCCCATAATGGAACACTTTTGTAGTAAGTGTTCACACTCATGTGATCTAGGAATCACTAGATTCCTCTCTGCATCCTGTCCCTGTTGAAATGATTTGTGTAACTATTTCTTCATTATATTCCTGGCTGATCAAAAATGCAGCACAATTGAAAGCATGCATGAAGCTAGTCTCCCAGTCTTGATTTAATTCTGCCTGTTGGAGGAGTAGAGCTATTGGCAATGGAGATAAAACCCAGTGGAAAGACATACAAACATGGCCTAATCCGGGATGTATTTATTTTCTCTCTTTCTTTCTCTCATTGCTTCTCAGGTTTTATCACATTTGTCTTTTTTTTTTCCTTTGGCCATTTACCTTTTTCTGAAATAGTAGTAAATTTTCCCCTGTGTCACCTCCTGTCCATTTCTCTGACCTAAAAAAATGTTCCAGAGCCCTGCAGACATTGAACAGAACATGAACAGAATAGTTGAGTCTGGTATACTACGCATTACAATTTTTCATCTTTGGTGTGGTCTTCCATCTTCTCTCAGGTTATGCTATCTGTCTTGGTTTGTTTTTGGTATTTGTTACTTTCTTTCCCTACCCAGCTATCTTTTATTACCATTGGACTTAACCTCTGTTGCTTGAGTGGTTTTCTGTCTTTGTCAGGAGGGCAGCTAGTACTAGCACACACTGAGTTAACAACTTGCAGTGGTGAAATGTGAAGGCATCATTAATTCTTGATAGAGAAAGGTTGGACTGCAAATGCAGAGCTAGAGCCTTGGTGCCCTTGACAAATCTTAGCCATTATTCCTACATAAATCAGTCATGATGGCTTCTGATATCTGATTTCTGTAGGCCTCAGAAGGACTGCTACAAAAATTGTTTGCAATAGTTGTGTGAGGTTTACCACACAAAGTGATAATCAAAATCTCATTTTCCTAGAGAAATAATTTCTTGGAGACAATTTTGCTTTACTTTAGCTATGGCAACAACCCAGTGGTGTCCAGAGCTCTTAACTGGTTTTATTTCTTTTCCGTGAGAACTGTTTAATTCTTCTAATGTTCTTATCCCAGCAGCAAATGATCCATGTTGGGTGTGCCTCTGGTTGTGTTGTCATTTTATAGGATTTCAGCACACCACTCTAGTTTGTTCCAAAGTGTTTCTTAGACAATGGACACTGTATTCAGCTTTCTACTGCTTCACTGGAACCACTGGATGTTTTGCACCACTGTAACGGAGGGAAGGGCCTTACTACTCATTGAATTTCTGCAAAACACTTTCACTACTGATTTGAACCTTATTCTAGTGCTGAGAAGTGGGTTTTGGATTTCTTAAGACTCTGTAGTCTTAAGTGCTGCCAGCCAGTAGGAGATTTTGAATCTGCAGGAGTCATAATAAGATGGACACTTGCTGGTCTTAAGTTCGTTTTCCCTCTGCATATGGGACTGCATTTTTGTTGGTCTGAAACACATAGTTGAATGGTGGTGATGATAGCTGTTTTAAAGTGTGAATTTTCAAAGTAAAGGTTTTATTTGTACAATTGTCCATAAGTATGATTTCACTGTGCATTTAAAAACTTGGTTATATTAATTCAAATTTGCATTCTGTGCAATGAGTTCTATATGCACATAATTGGTGAAAGTCTGCTTTAGATATGCATTTATAAGAAGAACACTTGCTATCATGATGTAAACCTCTCACAAAACAAAATGTTAAAGGCGTGCATACCCAAAAGTGCATACCTTGGGAAAATGAAATTCTTAACCCTCAGCTGTGAACAGATTGCAATCTTTTTGGGCAGAGCTGCACATGTCTACCCTCTCTCTTTCTTGCTGAATTTGGGCAGAAGGCATAAGATCAGCTGGAGCTTTCAGCACATGATGATGTTTTCAGGTAAGAGCTTGGTAAAATGCTTGGTATTGCAAAAAGGCTTATTGTTAACTCTTAAGAAATTGATAGTGCTACCTTCTGCTTTTATAATTCATGCATCCTAAATGGAAGGCTGACTGATTATTGCAGGATGCCCTCATGTACCTTTCAACCCTTACAGAACATGTGTCGTGTCTGGGATGAGTGGCATAGTGAAATGCTAGCTGCTTGCAGCAAGCAATACCTTGTGTGGGGAATAGAACAATTTCATTTGAAGTGCATCTGAAGGGGATGGGGAATTGGGATGTATTTCTTCCAGAAGGTTATTTCTAGCTGAGATGATGTACATGTTGTGCAGAAACAGATACCTGCTGAGAATATCCAAGTGTATTTATGGGTGCCCTCTCCCACTCAGTTGCAGAAAGCAACGTATTTGACTTGAACTCCCTTATGATTTCTGTCACACTGGTAACTGTTCAAGTTTGTCATCTAGAGCAAATTATGGAGTGTGTGTCTAAACACGTTCATCCTCAAAAAGTTCCAGAGAATCCTCTGCACACGAGAGGGAGTAAAGAAGACAGATCCAGGCTATTTCAAGTGGTGCTTGGTGACAGGACAGAAGTAACAGGCACAAACTGGAACAGGAGGTTCCCTCTGAACATCAGGAAATACTTTTGACCATATCCAAGCAGTGGCACAGGTTGCCAGAGAGGCTGTAGCATTTCCATCCATGCAGATATTCAAAAGCCATCTGGATGTGGTCCCATGCAACATACTGCAGGTTGAGCAGGGGTTGCTTGAACAGGACAGGTGGACCAGATGACCTCTACAGGTTCCTTCCAACTGTAACCATGGCATTATTCTCCTACATAAGAAGCTTGCAGATGGCTAAATGCTATGACTTGTTCTTGCTAGTAAAGTTTCCCCAGGGGTGTGTGGCAGAGGGGGAATATATAGTCTGCATCTGAACATGTTATTAACTAGAATATTTTTCCGGTGGTAAAAATTTCATATCGAGAACTTGCCCTTCAATTATGGATTCCACTGGAAAAGTGTGCATTTCCATCTGGATTCAGGATGCTGCTTGATTTCCACAATATGTTTTGGTGTTTTCCACAACTTGTTTGTTTCTGCATTCCTTTCCCATTAGTTTCTGAGAATATTTACGCCTTTTCTTAGTACTTATGAATTCTCTAAGTTACAGAAAACCAGAAAGGTGAATTATGTTGTAAATCATCCCAGGGCATAATTTATCAGGGAATCTGAGGAAATCAAAACCTGCTGGAGCTCAGAGCTTTCTGCCTGTCACTTTATGCTTGTGCGTCAGGAGTAGAGCAAGGGAAGTTACTGTGTTATCAACAGGCACAGTTGCATTTCTGAAGCTTTTCTTTTATTTAATTCTTTCCAATAGGTCTCAGGGGAGCCATGGCATTTGCTCTGGCTATACGAGATACTGCTACCTACTCACATCAAATGATGTTCTCAACAACTCTCCTTATTGTCTTTTTCACTGTGTGGATTGTTGGTGGAGGTACAACTCCCATGCTGTCATGGCTGAACATCAGGTTGGTATGCAACTGTGTGCTGAGGAAACCTCACTTTTCTAGAGGCAGCTGTGCGAATCTGCCGTAGTTCTACACAACTTGTTTGATGCTTGCTGGAGGCATTTAGAACATGGTATTTTATAGAGGAAGGTAGTTCTAGTGCAGGCTGGTGAAGAAAATGTACCGATGTTGCTGGGATTCAGCCTAAAGCATTCTGATGAATCAAGTAGGTATCTAGATCCTTCTCAGCTCAGTAAGAAATGGAATAGTGTCACCTGATAAAGCAGCCCTATATTGGAAAGAAAGAATCTATCTAGTTCCATATAAGCTTCTCTTCATGTTATACTAAGCTGCCTGTCTTCTGCCTCTAAGTAATAGCTCTGTTATGGGTTTTGGAGTTTTTAGTGGGTGGTGCTAAACTGGATGTGCTTTTAAACATTATCCAAACAAACCTGATGTTATCTAAGCAACTGGAACATATGGGATTCTGCCAGTCTTCTGGGTATGCTTCCTCCTGTTTTAAGGAGGTCTGTGAAAATGGTAAGTTGCATGATTATGAAGGTTTGACTACAAATCATGGCTATTACTTAGTACTTTTGGGCTGCAAGTACTTTCATGTTTGAGAATACTTGTCAACAGATGTACTACAGAGTCCTAAATCAATCATTTTAAAGACCATGTATATTCTAATTCTGAAAATTTTGGCACTTTGGGAGGCAAAGACAAATAGAGTGGAATTAAAACAACACAGGCTGTACAGATGCTTCTGTGTGTTTTTCATATGTAAATTATTTGTGTTCTTTGACACTTCAAAGTTTTCTGTCTCTTGCTTTCTAATTGTGCCAACAAGAATTTGTGTCCCAGTCTTTTGTGATAGGATATCAAAAACTATCTTGGGTAAAACCAGTCTCAGTCTTTAGAAAAACTGATCATTCTTAGAGACTAGTGATGGTTTCAGAAAACTTCAGTGAACTGCTTGTGTCAATACTTAGCAGGTGCTTTCTAGGTTGGCAAAAAAAGAAAAAAGGATAGTACTCTCAGAAATGCTTGTGAACTCTTCTCACAGAAAGTAGTGTGCTTCCAGCTGGACACAGACATTTCAGCAGTGATTTACAGTATCTCAGGTCTGAATAATGGCAAACTTTGGGAAATCAGTTGTTTTTTGGATTTTTTTTAATGCCAAAAGAATCAATTTCTGTCCTTTAAAACTGTCTTTAAAGGAGAGTTCCAGATATTTGACTAGCACACCACAAAGAATCAACACTTCGTGTGGTGTAGTCAGGCTCTCTGCAGGTCACCTAATGTCAGCACAGTTGTCATTAATGATTGTGAGATACCACATCCTAATGATACTTCTAAGCCCAGCCTGACTGGTTTCTGTTCTTACATGAGTTAAAAAGTGTAACAACTTTTTTAAAAGGTACCTGGAACAGGTGCCATGTGCAGCTTTCCATTTGGCACCTCTGAAAACAGGAGGCTGTTGTCTGACGATGGTATACAAAGAGCAACTGTACTAATACACCTGTGAAAGCAGGGTAGGAACAGTGTCTGTAAACTGGCAGTGTGCATGGACTCTGTAGGGTGTGGAGGGAGCAGGGGATGAGTTCTGGCCAGCAGTACGCAGGTAAGAGTGCTGCTTGTGGTCTGCTTGCAGTGGATGAGCAAAGTCTGCCAAGATGTGCCTGCAGTGTCTGCGGTGGCCCATGTGAGGATATTCCTTGTCTGATCTCCACCTGAGTGGATTCCAGTGCATTTTCCAAAGCATAGATACAACCAGATCAACAAAGCTTACTTTAAGAGCCCTGATCATAAGTGCTGCAGACTGAGGCTCCCACCTTGTCTCCTGCACCTCTTTTGTTGAGGAAGCATGGCTGAGTGTTTCCTTCAAACCTTGTTATCCAGCAAGGGATGGATGTACTTACGACAGCTAAGTAAAGAGGAATTGTGTTCAGTTTACCTGTATCAGAAAGTAGCTTCTGAGTGCAGTCAACCACTATCTCTGCCAGAGGGCTTCTTCAGTGATCAGCAGTAGGACAGGACTGAATTCCTGCATGTGACCCAGCTCCTAGACCACTGAAAAATAGTTCTGAGGCTGGAGCTTTTTTTATTTCCCCATCCTCCCACACTGAGCCCAGGAAGCATCCAAGATTATGCACTTACTCCTTTAGTGCAACTAATCTAGTTCACTAATGAGACTGTATAAGCCTGGCCGATGAGTTGCTCCTGTAGACAGAAAGGGCTAACACTACATCTATTCCAGACTTACCCTTTGAGTAGGTTATCCTTGAAAAAATCAGTGATGTGACCAACAAGGTGGAACAGGTGTAAAAGCTGTTGATACCATTCCTAGAGCAAAAACTGCCAAAAGGCAGTTGGCTGAACCATAGTTTTGATGGGGGGGGTTGGGTCTTTTTTAAGTTTTACCCAACCTTACTAATAAGTAGCAATTCAATTGCCATTTGCTCGGGATAGCTGACAGAAAATAAACGGTCAACTTCCCTGATAAGGGAAAGATAACATGTATATAACAAGGAAGCTCTACGTAGAAAACATTTTAGGCGCGGGTCTGCCTGGATTTATCTCCATAACCACTGCCAGTGATGGAGTCTCTGCACTTTCTGGAATCACCTGAAATCAGCTTTGTGTCAGGAGGTGGCGGCCGTGTGCAGCTGATCGAGCATTAGAAACTTAGTGCTAAGTCAGAGCCCCCTTCTTGTTGGAAATCAAGTCCTGTCTGACATTAAAAATTTTAAAAAGGGACAAATTAGTTCCCAGATGAATTTTAGAACTATGCCACTCTTTTCCACCCCTTTCTACCTAGTGGAAGACATAGACAGGACATGAAGGTGAGATGCTGTGCCAGTGCCTTGCCCACCAGCACAGTGCATAGTGCTGATGCAATCTTGAGGCTGCACAGTAGGTAACTTGTGTCTGGGATGCTTTCTGAGCCTTGGCACTTTCCCATTAGATTAGATTGCAAGGAGCTGGAAATAAGTAGTGCTCGCATACAGGATTATTTAGCAAAAAAAGAGGTTAAAAGATAAAAGGTGGATTTTCTTCTTAGATAAAGGGAAGGGATGTAGGAAACTAATGCCATTTGTATGTTGTTCTTAAACTCTGGGATTTGTGTGAACTCCTAGAAGTCCACTTCTGGTGTGACGTTCATACCAGTTGTATCCTGGCTGACTCTGGCCTTTGTGGAAGGAAGGATGGAGAGCTATTCAGTTGTTACAGAGTCCTCATGAAGTAGTTGGCCTTGCTATAGTGTGTATAGGATGTAAATAGAAGACAAGGGCCTGCTTTAGTGAAGAGTCACCCAAGCTGACTGACCTTTCAGTCTGGTTTATCTTGCCTGGTCACAGCGTAGCAGTGACGTTACTGTCGTGCTGTGGGTACTGCTGTGCTCCTCAGTGGGGTTTCTGGGTAACCCCTTCCTGTGGACTGGGATGGGCTGAGCTCCTTCCCTAGGAACTGCAGGCACATGTCCGTTGTACTGAGTGAGTCAGAGGAGCTAAGACAGACATCAACACCGAAGGGGCTTATTTATGGTTTTGCCTGCACTTTTTAAGTAAAGAGTACCTGAGAGCTGGTACCCCAGCCAAGACTTTCAGCCTGGCTTGATACCACTATGTTCATGGGAAAGCAGCTGCATGCATACAAGGGGCAATGCCTACACAAAGATCCAGAATTGCTTTGCTGTGGCTTAGAGGCAGAGACACGTTTCTGACCACATCATTAATTGCATAGCAGTTGGGATGCATGCTTTGTTCTTTACTTACTGTTTGTCCCTTCTGTCCCATGATATGAAGTATTAAAAGTAGGTAATGGGTGGAGAGGGTAATATGAAAATCAAGTTTTGTTAAAGTAAAAAGCAGCATAAGAAGGAATATAGGCAAAAATATTCTCTGCCTCCTCCTGCTGTTCTGAATATCTCAAGTATTTGGATGAGCATGTGACCAGTGGACCCAAGGCCCACTAATCAGACTTTAATGTTCAGATAAGCAAAGGACCTATGGTTTGTAGCAGAGACTTAACTTCTAGTTTGCTGCTTAATTGTCTGAAAAAGTGAGATCATGACAGCAAAATCTGAGTTAAAAAAAAAAAGGTATCTTTAGATGCTTTTGATTTCTGCCACTTGATGTTGAGCAAATTAAAAATCAACACCAGAAACTGGAGTTAAAGTCGTGGTATCATGTGTTTGAATTTCTTGGCTGTCTATCAGTGAGACCTATCCAAGCATTTGAGTGGTAAACAGTTATATTTCCCTAGTAGGAGATTTTTTTTTCCTTAGAAACTAAAGTATGATTTGAGTATCAAATTTATAGTTTCATCTGTTGAGGCCTAAATCAAGAAACAATTTCCTGACTGAAGCTTTAACAGTTTCAACAAACTTGAAAGCTCTGTAAATCAAATCCACTGGCAAAATCCCTCTTTTCTAGAAAATAGCTGACTTCTTGTTTCATTTATCTGTCATGGGGGGAAAAGGGGAACTCCTAGCACTTGTATTGCAAAACAATGTGTTTTCCATTTTTCATTAAAGGTTAGTGACCTGGTTCTTTTCATGTTGAATGAAGCAACACAGATTAATGCCTTCCTCTCTTTCATAATCTGCTGAAAATGAGGAAGTTAATGCTTATTTTAATGAATTAATTTAAATTGTACTTAACCACTTTTTTCTAAATATCAAAGCATTATACATTACAATTTAAAATATTTTAGGTATCTTTTTACTGTAAAAAGGTAAAGGTTGTATAGGCAATGCCGACTTAGATATTTAGATATTTACTCCCTTATGTCTGAATTGTATGTCCAGTATTTTTAAGAGCTTTCTATTTAGTGATTTTTTTTCCTTAAAAGAGCAAAATAAAAGAAATCTGGAAACACTAACTCACATAATTGCTATGTGAACTACCTAATTATCTGGGATGGTGGTAAAAATGTCAGCTTGGTGACAGTCTCAGGTTATACTCTATTATCTTATCCAGGGTGGTCCAACCATAAAATGTGCATTTCTTAAATATGCTTCAGTGTGCTTGGATGGCAGGAGGCAAATGTTCATGCTGGGATCCAGCTTCATGCTATATTCCAAATTGATGTGAGGGATGTCTGATAGGAGGTTGCATCCTCCTCGTTTGCTATCTGTTTCTATTATTCTTCAACTTAGATTTTTCAGTGCCTTCTGGCCACTCTCTGCTGCTTTAAAGGTAGGTACACAAACACCGCTATTGTCCCTTGCCTTCTGTTGTGGGCTTTTTCCTTGCCCATCTCTTATTCTGGACTGCTTTCTCCAGTTGCCTTACCCTGTCTAGTTTTTCCAGTCTTTCTCCTTTCCCAGTCTCTAGTTTTTCATCATCAATCTTGAATGTCCCTTAATGGTGGTGCAGTACAGCCTCCAAACCTCCAGACTCATCCTTCTGGACCTTTCTCTTAGTAGGAAAGAGATTGCCTTTTCCTCTGGAAGTTTGGAACTAAGCATGGGAGATTTTTTCCTTATCTTTATTCCTGTGCTCTGAAACATGGCAATTTACACCAGAGAGAAAAAGCGTGGGAAAGGCCCAGATGCTGTAGGAGTTTGGTTGAGATACATCTAGAGCACATGGATGATATGAGTTTAACTGCCAAGCTCTGGCAAGCCTCAGCTGGCAGTTTTAGAAGTCATTCTCTTGGTTAGACCGAGTAATGAAATACCAAGAGACAGTTTAAGGAGTCATTGTATTGGTTAGGTGAAGAAAACAAATAGTCAAAGGTATCCTAAAACCCCCCCCTGAAACAACTTTTCCTAATTCCAGGGGTTGTTAAGGACTGGATTTTACTTTTTTTTAAAAGATGGTGGTGGGAGTTCTCTTCTTCCTCAGCCACCTTCTGAGAAACAGTTGAACTCTTCCAAAACAGCTAAAATTTTCCAAAAATGCTGCATTCATTACAGACATCTGGGAAAACTTTAGTATACTAACTTGGCAAAGATACAGCAAAGAGAAAGAAGTCCTGGGAGGGAAGTTATTGGGCAGTTTTTAATTTTAGTTTTTGCTGTACATGCAGGGCCATCTTAGAGTTGGCCTTTTGGAGCAGAGTGCTCTGACCTGGAGTGTCCTGGTATGGGAGAAGAGCTGTTGAACCTGGAATCCAAAACAAATCTATCTGAAGTGTACTATTTGCCTTGACATTCAAGGATTATATGAGTACATGCTCTTCATATCACAAGCTATGGCCTTAAATATTTGGTTTGTCAAGATGTCAGCCTGCAATCCAGGTGTGTACGCCTGCTTTTTGTAAAAAAATCTGCCCTCTGCAGATTTCTGATCATATGGGTTTCTATTTCACATGAGCAATACATATTTCATGATGCATGCCTTCATCGAAAAATGGGGGGGAGAAAGCCCCACAAGCTGATAAGGAATTTGTGTGGAAAACAGTACAAGTCAAACATGCTTTCATTTGTACCTAACCATGGCCCCCTCCAAACTGAGAAAGGCAAATCAAGAAGTAAAAACACTCTCTGCTTTTACTGGAGATTAACTATATGAAAAATTGTTAGTTAAACCAACAGAGTGATTTATCACCTGTGATCAGTTGGTTTGGACTGCTCTGAGACCAGGCAGTATTGGTGACCCCTCTCATTGCTTCACGTGACTACCTTTTCTGATGACCCTTTCTCTTTCAGACAATGTGCAGGTCTGAAGTCATAGGAGTTGTCTTAGATTGTCTCTGTGCAGCAGCTCAGTTGAGAGCTATTGAATCTAGTTTTCTGGGGAAAGTAGTCTGTTGTTAATACAGGTGTTTTGCCAGCTGGAATCTGAACCCATGAAGAATATTGCCAGATATGTCAATCATAAATTGCTGTTGTTGTTAATTTTTTTTTGTCATTTTGTCATTGCTCTGCCACTGTTGTTCATGTATGTTTTGTCTTTTTTGATTGAGTAGGAGTTTTTTGTTTGTTTGCTTTGGTTTGCTGAAGAGCTCTGTAAAGCCCCCATCTCATGAGCATTTTGTTACTCACATTGCATTCTTGTATGTACCAGAGTTGGTGACCATGTTCCATCGGTGGAAGAGATGAGTGAAAGCCGCTGGCTGTATTTCAGGTGACACTGTGTGCTTTCCTTGATACCAAATTAACCTGGTGCTTGGCTTTCTTCATCTTTGTAACACTAAGTGAGTGCTCCTTTTCTGTACTATGGCATGCTGCTGCTGCTTCTTTTCTGCAGAGTGCTGTAGATGTTCTTCAATTATGAATATATTCTCTTATTCTGAGCTGTGAGTGTAGATCAGACATTATGTTTTGAGTTTAAAAAAATTAAACCAGAAAGGACCACATTCTTTAAATCTGTGTATGGGTATTTAATGAAGTAAAACTGGCGTCTCTGGCCTTGGAAGACTCAAAATTGAGAAATCATGAATGTGATCCTATGATCTTTAATCACATAGGTATTCTTAAGCTTTCCTTGGGGTTATTTTGTACAACTCTTTGGGTTGGAAAGGATTTCATAGATGATTTGTTTGGAGATGTATTTTAAAAACTAAGGGTTTTCACCTTGCTTTATAGGAAGATGCTAATAAGAGTGGAGATATCAACCAGAGAAGTCTAGGATTCTGGTTTGTTTTGTTTTTTTTTTTTTCAAAGTGATACATGGTTAAAAAGAGAACTTAAAATAAGATCTCTAACTGACACCTGTAGTAGGATGTGTATTTGTATGTACATGTATGTGTATACATATAAATATATATAAAACATTTATCTAAAGAAAGCTCTTTGGAATGGGGCAATGGTAAGTTTTTCATTTATCTTGTCACACTTGAAGGTTCCCAGCCCAAACTGCTATATTTGCCAGAGATGCAGTATGTTAGCTTGTACCAAGAATCTGAGAATGAAGATCTATTAGTCATTTTTAGCTGTTGCCACAGTAAATACATATGCTAAAATGTAATAAAGCCTGGTGTTTTGGTAACTTGTCATCTGTGTGTTGCAAGGTCTTTCAAAAGTTTCTGAAGTATCAAAAGAAATGGCTCTACCCATTTAAAAATGATGTAGTAGAAAACTTCAAGTAGTTCTATCTAGTTTGTTGAGGGTTTTTTTACCATTCATTTCCATCCACTTAGTTTCTGTTTTGTGTGCCAACCACTTAGTACTACACTGTTTAAATTAAGGAATTGTACATAGGCTTAGCATTTGAGGGATCAAATTTGAGTAATTGCTCTCCTATGTGTGATGCTGGAGTTGTAGCTGTAGGATAAGGACCAAGAAGGTTGAGTCACTTAGGGGCAGAAATGTGGTGCTGTAGTATTGGGCATTAGGAGGAAGATCAAGGCTAGTTCCTTTGCTGTTACAGAGATCTTAAAGCATGAAAAACCTTTTGTACCTTAAAAAAATATTTTCATTAGGGAGGAGTGAAGAAATATACTTAAATTGGATTAATCTTTACTGTAGCATACTCTTGTCTACAGGTTCCAGCAAAGTTCCCAAAGCATCTGAATTTTATGTGCTAGTAACTGTCTGTACTAAAGTAATAAGGTATCTATCAGATACCAAAGTGATTCCAAAGGAGGAAATAGATGGATTTTTCACCAGTTTTAATATATATATGGATTGTTACAACTAAAAGACTGCTCATATTCTTCATCTGAAATCTTTTTAAGAATTACTTATTTGAATTGCTAATTTACACCCTTGGGGAATCCACACACAACTGTTGCGAGGGCTTTCAGAAGTGGTGGAGGGGAAAATAAAGATGCTTGCTGGCACCTGCACTACCTTGGGCTTGGCTGTCCCACAGCTGACATGCCCTTCAGTCCCCATCACACAGATGGTGCCTCTTCAACAAAACGCTGTTTTCAGCCAGTGCTTGTTCACGTGCCTTTCTGCCGCGGGGTTTGAGAAAAACTCCACAGCCATTAGCAAGGGTACCTTCTCTGTGCCCTCATTTCTGGGAGAAGATCTATATTAATCCATCTAGTAATAGCTTCTCTTAACTTATAAAACTAGTTAAATAAACAAGAACTGATATTGGCCTTTACAGCACATTTAAATCACAGGAAGCTTTTAAAATGTGCTTGAGGATGCGAGATCGATTTTTTTAATTTTAACCACCAGAAAAAACCCCAATGTTGAAGACATACATGCATCAGCTTTACAGTCATACTTTTAATTGTGGAAGTAGTTAAGTAAGGATGAAGTAACTAAATGTTTTCTGTGCTTCTCTTCACTGCAAAGGAGGTTGGGAAAGACTTGACTGGTTTTTGGTATTGTTTTGCTTCAGGTGATAAAGATGAGATCTTAGAAATCTGGAAGCAGGGCCTGTGAAAAATGTGATGCCAGGGTGTATATACCTTAAACAGGCAGACTTGCTACAAAATATAAAGCTTCCTATACAATTCATGCTAGAGTAGAGGATAAGAGATGCTCCATGCTGTTTGAAAGATACAAGAAGTCATGAGAATTCAAAATGAAAATGTATTTTGTGTTAGTCTGTGAATTGAGGAACACACTTTGAATGTGAAATTTAAAAAAAAAAAGGGTGATTTATGAGAGAGAATTGGTTAGAAATACTCAAAATATAAATTCATCTGAAAGAATAGCTTTGAAAAAAATCTTAAACACACAAGTCTATGTGGATGTATTATTTCAATATGGAAAGAAACATCTGTAGTAAAACTTTTTTTCTAAAACTTGAACCATTTTAATATAGAAAAGCTCTCTTTTCCTCTTCAGCACAGCAGCAAACCCAAACACCTGGCCTGTGATGCACTGTGCCCTTTCACTGAACAGTATGGCTATCTTGATTAATCTTTACTGTAAGAATGTGAAATTTGGACCTTTGGTCCTTCATTAAGGACCAAAGGGCAGTTAAAATCCGTAAAACAAATACGCAACCTTGGAAGTCAAGTGAAAGCTGAGACATTCTGAATTGTTTGGTTTTCCTATGTAGTGTGAAGTGAATGGGTAGCCCAGGGAGTACAAACTATTTAGGGAATGCAAGCTATGTTCATCTTTTGGAATGAACTTCTTGAACTCACCATTCACCCTGTCAGCTGCACAGCTAACCTGAGTCTAGTTGCTGTGCTTAGTGTATTGAACTTTCCCCAATGTGCAGCTGGAGTTTGGAAAGCTACAAATATTTTTCTTTTATTTTCATATGTGCTTAGGCATGTGTAATCTTGTAGAGATATATGTATATGTATATATATATATAACCATACCAACTCAATTTCCTGATGTTGTTTGTCAGCTTTCTGCATGAGGCTTCATTAGGTAACTAGTTTATCTGCAGAAAACCCTTCTTATGTAGTGATAGCCTAAGCAGTACCATCTCAGCCCTTGTAACCTCTTGGAGTGCTTGTGTGTGGTGTTTTATTTTAGTATGTGTTACAATTCAGTACTCAATCTGTCTATCCAGTGTTTCCTCAAACTGGTGAACCTTTTCAGTTCTGAGGCTGGTCAGTTCTAACAGGTTCCCAGGCTAAATGTGCCTAAAGTTCAAGATGACTTTATATGTGGAAAAAGGAAGTGATTAGGATAGAGAAGAGACTCAGAAAAAAAACAAAACAAAAAAAAAGCAGATGACTGGGTCAGCATTAGTTTTGTATGAGACTGCTACAGGGTGGCCTTCTGGATTTTCCCTGAAATATTAAGTTGTGTGACACCTTGAACTGACTGTGAATCCACAAGGAGGACTTAAAACTTTAGTTCAATGCCTACTTTTCATCTTCTATTGTTCTATTAGAAAATGTTGCCCTGGAAGTTGTTTGAAGGTGTTCTCTTTTTGTTTGATCCATCATTATGCAAGCATGGTGTCCCTGAGACACACAAATTATGTGGTCTTACCAGCAAGGTTCTGTTGGTTTCTGGTGATCCTCAGGGCTTTTGCACAAATACTGTGGCTATAAATAGCTGACACAAAGTCTAAATAACAAGGAAATTGCACTAAACCAACTCCATTCCTTCTAAGAGATGAGAAATGAAGAAGTTAACAAATACTTATTGTCTGAAATTGCTATTGTGTGAGTGTTCCTGCACTTACTATGCAACATGGTGGGATTGAAACACAACGCACTTGAGACTGACAATCTCATCTAACATGTGAGGTTGGAGCTGTAGGTTCTGTAAGAGATGAGAGATTGAGGCATGTATAGGATTTAAAACTAGACAAGTCCAATCTTAACAAATAGTTACCCTCAAAACAGAGCAGAAAAACCCGACCATAATTACAAGGATTAAATACCCATCCTGGATAGGAGCCCTATGCGAAAGGGAGGGGGTTCAGTAATAAGGTGCTTGCTAACTATGCAAAAGTGAGTAGACAGCTTCTTCTTATCCTATTACTCTGTCATCACCCACCATCTCCTTGCACAAACCCTGCCTCAGTCAGGTGGGAGGCTGGACTACAGACCACTTGTTAATCTGCTGTGGCTGTGGTGTGCTAGGTGAATGAAACTGGCAGCAAATTAATGTTGTGAGGCTTTATGAAATATTTTTAGTGCTTCCCATAGTGCCTTAAAACCTGGGGGGCGGGGAGGGGGTGTATTTTTAAAATCATGTATTTGAGCCATTCTCAGGCTTATCTGGCAATTATTGCTGTGTCAAATATTTAAGATGGGCTTTAGCCTTAGTTTCTGTTTCTTCCTGCTGGACATGAGCAATGTTCTCCACTGAAGATGATGTCACCCACTTTTTAAGCCAAAAATAGTATTTTCCAGTGTCCTAAAAGAATTGGCAACAAAGGTAAGCAGTTAAAGTTGATGCCGAGATGGAGCTGAAGCTGTTGTCTACAGGCAGCTACTTCTTGAGTATATCTTGTTTATAGCTATGTAATTACAGGGGAATAATGGACAGCTCTTCCTCAGACTATCCTTATAACCTCTCTGAATGCAGCTTTGCTGGGTGCTTAAAGTGCTTTTAAAATGCATTCTACCAAACTTACAGCATTGGCAACCCTCAGTAACACTACTTGCTTTGTTTTCCTAATGTTTCTGTAGGGTTGGGGTTGACCCAGATCAGGATCCTCCACCTACTAATGACAGCTTTCAAGTCTTACAAGGAGTAAGTAATTACATAACTTCTCTATTAGGCTGATCTTATTTTATAACTAGGATGATAGAAAACTGCATAAGTTGTATGCATGGATAAAACTATTCTCTTCCAGCTGGCAAGTCAGTAATGGATTTCACTTTATAATATTCAAGTAATGCCCACTGAAAAACATTGTGGTGTTGGGTATTATGCAGTTGTGTTCAGACTTTTGTGTATATGTATATAGGTATGTATACAAACCTTCCTAACTCTATTAACACACTCTATTTAACAATGTGCTTTCCTATTGCTTCCCCTACCTACCCAACACACTTGCTTTTACCATGCTACTGCATAAATAGGTCTTCCCAGGTCTGACCCAGAGGTAATACTTTTGACTGCTGTTCAATAATTGATTCCAAATTTTGGTCTTTGGACTTGCTTAGAATCAAAGATGAAGTTTGAGAATTGGATCTCAGCTCTTGCATACTGTACTACAAGCCAGCTGGATCCTGCCTGGGTACTACCTACCACCTATATGAAGCAGAAGGCAAACTGGAAAATTGCCATTTATATTCAGCAAACTGTTGCTGTGGATCTTTAGTGAAGCTTTCCATGCATCAATAGCAATGCAAGAGTTGGCTTTTTTCCCCTGAAGTATGTTCTTGCAAACAAGATCATTGGAAAAATGTTGTTCACAGCAGAAATTTTAGTTTTGCTCATCTATAAACAGACAATTCACAGGAGGAGGGAAAGATCTGGAAAAAACCCCAAACAACTCAACATTTCCTAAGGCTTAACTGGGAGTTTCCTCTGTCTAGACCTTAGTTTGCATTCTCAGAGTTCTGCTTGGACACTGATTGTTCAGTAGCACAACTAGTTGCTTGTATAGGAGCCTTCTAGAGGAAGTTGAATGACAGATGGCTTTGGATGCAGAGGATGTTTAGGGAGTAAGTCTGTGAACTCTGATTTGTAAACCTCAGGTTTAATGATGCTGATGTTCAGGGTGGTCACAGATAGACATGTACATTTGGGGTGGCTTTTTTGCTTAGTGGTTTCTCCTGCATTGCTTTTCTTTTTTTCCTTTTTCTTTCCCTTTCATGTGTTGTACAAGTTAAGAGTTACTTGCTCAAGAAGCATCTCTTCCATTGCAGAACCTGCATTAGGCATCTCTGTGTTCTTTGCCTGTGTTCAGCATACAAAATAAATTCTGAAATGGTGGAGTTAGCTACCAAAAAGGTTAAATTTTGTTTTGTGTCTACCTGGAAGCAGCCAGACATACAGGCCTCAAAACATATTTTACAATGAAGGCCACAATTATTGCATAAAACAAAGGTTAGGAAATGGTATCATGGTAAGATACATTTGAGCAGATCAGACTGAGCTTGTCAGGAATTGAGGAATTGCTTTAACAGGAAACAGAACATGGGCATTCTTTTCACATTCAAGTGTCTGCTGTGGAAATATCTTGTTTGCTTTTTTCCCATGTAAACATAAAGGACTTACCCATTTGTTTCCCTCTTTAGCTGTGCATTGCATTCTTAATAGAGTCTATTAGTCAGTTCCGTTTGGATTCCTCTTTCTTTCACCAAGCCAACATTAGCAGCATGTCACAGTTAAAGAAAATATATCGTTTGGGAAGAGGAGGGAGGGAATGTGTACTAAGCTTTAACTCCTGGTGGATCATGAATTTTTTGCAGGTCAGAAGTACACAGGGCAGTCGTGGCTAGTTCTTTTCCAGTAGTTTTGCAGATGATTCATACAAGGCATCCATCTGTTTTCCTGTGTTTAACTCTGGCCTATGGCCAAAAAAACCCCCAACCAACAAACAACAAAACAAAAACACAAAGCAAACCACCCAAAAAAACCCCAAACAGTAACAAAAGTAAAACCAAATGCAGATGCAGACCAGCTGGTGTGATGACTTGCAGCACAGTTAGTTAAGAGATTACATTTAACACTATTAGCCCTTCCAAGGTTGATCCAGCATTTCTGATATTTGCATGACCTCCCTCAAATGTGATTTTTGTATGATTCCCTGTTAGGCGTGTTTCTTTTAAATGTAATCTATTTCTTCAGGTTTCTGAGAGTTTATCAGGTGTGGTAATTTCCCTTGTTCCCTTGTTCTTCCAATGAAGCAAGTAAGACCTAGACCCAAAGTTAGGGAAGCTAACCAAGCAATGAATAGGAATCAGTCTGGAATATCAATGAGGTTTATTTGTCAGGTTGGATATTATTTCTATATCCACTGCTGCACTAACAGTGCAGAAATTTTAGGCTCCAGAAAACTTGGTGGGAGAGGGCTTGTTAAGGTTACTTGAGTGCAATGAAAGCAACCTGCTTCTCTGCAGTAATTTCTGGTCTTTCTAGGGAAAGTAGCCTCAGTATAAGCAAGACTCTAAATAGCTTTCTTCTGCATTCCAAGTAGAGTGTTGAAGTAATTTGGCTTTTTTGGACAGGGCACTATAATGTGAATTATTGGAATGTATCATTTAAGGTTTTTTCTGCCTGAAGTAATTGAATATGTTTTTATCTTACTTTTAGGATGGTCCAGATTCTGCAAGAAGAAACAGGACAAAGCAGGAAAGTGCTTGGCTCTTCCGGCTATGGTATAGCTTTGACCATAAGTATCCTTTTGAAAACACAGCTTAGCTTCAAGGCATGAAATATTCACCTTTTTCCTTTTCACGCACCCATATGTGGCCTTAATCTTGATGTTTCTCCTGTTTGACTCTCTCAAGTATTTGACAGGTTCAAGACATAGAATGGAAGATTGAATTCACTGGTTCAGCCGACAGATCTTCCTTTCTCTAATGTGTGACATTTGACAATTGCTGGAGGACAGAAGCCAGTCAGCTCTAGGAGCTGAAGTTCCTTCCTAAACAATAAGGGAGCCAATTAACTATTTCAGGTCCTCTGATTTGTTCTATTGATCTGTTCTCATCTTTACTGATGCTCATAGCACCAACTTGTTTTCCAGTTCATTGTACATGTCTAAGCCTCAACTCATTGCTCTGTGGAGTCATCTGCTTTTGTGATCAAGTCCCAGATGTGTGGTTGATTCCTAAAGAGGAAGTTCTCAAACTAAAAATCTTTACAAGATCCATCTTATCTCCTTAAGTATATCCAGAATTTACTATGGGTGTTAAAGCAGTGTGTCCCTCTGTCTACTGTAGAACCTTTCTGAAGCTCTTACTATATAGATAGCCTTGTTTAGCAATTTGAGCAATTTTTCTTTCACGCTTGTATTTTTTTTTTTAATCTACTTAACTTATTCTTAATCAGTATGTGCTCCTCCTTAACAGCTTACATTCACTTAGTGGAAAATGGAAAAGACAATCTTGTGGCCATGACAAGTCACTTATACCCCAAAACACAAAGAAATTTCAATTCTTGATTCCTAGTTAAATATACAAAATTACCTGTGACAGGACTTTAATTTTGTTGCAGCTTGCATCTGAGGAGTGAGACTTTTCACTGGGGTCTTGTCCACTGGTTGATGAGACTGCTGGCCTGGTTGGAGCACGGTAGTTTCCTTCCATGCCTTGTGCATGAAGCTTTCCCACCCAGGCAAGCCCTGGTAGTGTGTTGAAAGCATTCAGATCCTAATAGCACTTGCCTTTTTGGGGTAAAATCTCTATGACTAAGGCTTTCAGATGCAGTAGTATTGGGCCAAAGCCCAGAAGGAAGTGTATGTGCTAGTTTAAATAATCATAAATGTTAATAAGTTCAAGTTAACCGTTTGACACCAGCTCAAAGTGCATCAAAGTAAATTTTTGTTATTAAAAAAAAAAAACAAACCACAAAACTTTGCTGTTAGGAGCATGGAAGGATCCGGCTGTGGCCAGCTACTTCTTTTTTGTCATTTTAAGAAAGAAGCAGAGTTATCCTCTTCCCCTGCCTTTACGAAAGGGATGTGCCCGATGAAAGTAGTTGGCATCGCTGACTTCCCTCGGCTGACACCAGCACGAGTGCAGTCCCCAGCAGCTGCAGCAGGGGCAGGGGGAGTGTCTGGAGAAAATGCAGCCTAACTATCTGTTTCACAGAAACTTAAAGGATGCTGGTAGTGCATTTGCCTTTTTTAGTGGCGAGTAGCAACCTTTAGGGAAGGTTTCTGTGTAGTTTGTGCCAAGGAAACTGACATCCAGAGGCATGGTACCTCTATGGTAGAGGTTAAAATCTGCTCCTTCTGTTGCAAGGAGGCATTCACGTAAACATTGGCTGGGTGGGCTTAAATTGCACAAATGAGATGATCTTTAGAATTGCCACCTCTATATGCATAGCAAAATGTTAAAATATTTTTTCTGATGCATTCACTTGGTTTCTAGGTAGAAAGGCAGAATGTCTCAAAATTCACTCTTTTCAAGGGAACTAAACTTGAAAAAAATAAGTAAGCCGATGGCACTGTGCTCCCATGCTGGCTATTGCCTGCAGGGCTTTGTACACATGGATAAACGGGAACTTCATTCCTGTGGAATGCAGAGTTCAGTTAATGTCATGGGCTGTTCCCTGGGTTCACCCACAACTCTTAAACATGAAGAAAACTGCAGCTTTGGTGAAGTACCAGATGTCTTTTACTGGGTTTGTTTTCTTACGACTGGGTTGCTGCGTGCCTCTCTGCCACAGGGCAGCATGGAGCTGGCAGGTTAGTGCAAGGGTGTTTCTTTCCAGGAATGGGTGTAACCGCACTGTTAGTGAAGGAGGAAAGGAGAAAACATAAGTCTGCTCGAGTAAACACGCTGTGCCAGGCTCTGCTAAAGAAGAGAGAGAGCTCTCTGCTAGAACAGCCCCCTTTTTAACCCTCTCTGTTCCCTAAGCATCTTGATCTTTTGGGAGGATCAGGAAAAGTGTTACATTGACAAATGAACTTGATACTCTCCGTGCTTAGAGTCGATGAAAGTAACTAGAATGCCTGCAACATATATATTTACATTCAAAAAATAATTAGAATTACTTCTGTGCCAGCCAAGATCAACTTGCTGCTCCGTAGCAGGGACACACTTTGACTTGAAAGACCAAGGCACTGGTTATATTAATTAACTTTACTGTAAAACTTAAAATTAGTATAAATTGAGAAAATGAAACAGCTGCAAAAAGAGAGAGAAAAAAAAAGGGGAACCCCACCCGAGCTAGCAGGGTGGGATGAAATCTGAAAGAACAAGATAAGACCCCAAGAGAGGCACTTGGGCACACAGTTCATGATTATCAGTGAAGTGCTAATAGTCGGTGCTCAACTGCCAGTACCCACTCAGACATGCGGGCTACAGTCAGCCACACTCCTCAGAAGGGAGAAGGGAGGATTGCTTAAGATTGATAAAAATGAATATAACAGTAAGTATAAGTGACTGAATATATTTTTAGATAAAACTGTTACATAATGGATTTTTTTGCCTAGTCATACAGAATGTACGTAATGAAATAAGACTGAACTTGTTTACTTGTGCGTGCAAAAGCCCCTCAGAACTAACATATGTTGGGCATGCACATGAAAGTTCAACCCCCGTGTGTTCCCAGCACTGATTAAAAGTGTGCTTTACTACATAATGTGTATTATGTAGCAGATTCCTTTGGATCAACTCCTGAGTATTTTTTTCAGGCATATCAGTGTGGGGTGCTCATGTGAAGAAATATGGATTTACCTGGGAGCAGACCTATGAAAACGGGTGTAAAGACACTTTCCTTTCCCACTCCCAATGTCCCTTCAATGTAATCTAGGTAGCATTACTTTTCTTTCATGCTGTGTTCCATTGTTCTTGTCATAGAGTTTTACCTTTGCCTTTCTGAGGCTGTGTATGGTATGTGTATTTGCACTGAAGAAATGTCTTTGAGCCTTACTGGTTGCGTCTCAGTGGCTCAATAAGCAGATGGCAGATCAATTGGCTAAATTGCTTTGAGGACATTGAATGAACGGCATTTCTTTATTTCCCTATGTTGAGCCACACAGGAATGTCACCTTGTTACCTTTAGCTTGCAACCTTGACACAATGCTTCCATGTTCAGAGCAGAAATACCCTTGGACCTCTTAGCACTAAAGCACTTGTACCTTTACTTGCTCCTTTTCACTTCAGAGGGTCCAGAAGCTGGAAACATCAGAACTGTGTGAAACTTGTAAGAAGAGAGTTAGCTAGTCTTCCTTGCAGAAGATGTGCGAGTAAAGAAACTGCCCTTGAAAGGATCAAAGGGAAAATTTTGAGGGGGATGTTTTATGTACAATTATTGCGTAGCACAGAACAAAGGCAAAACCACATTTATGTACAATTGTCTTTTTATTTTCAATAGTGGTTGTCAAGTACTGGTGTGTTTTCCTTAACTACCTAAGTTATTTAAAGCCAATTCTCACTCACAGTGGCCCTCCATTGACCACAACCCTGCCCAGCTGGTGTGGCCTGATAGCCCGCTGTCTGACAAGTCCCCAGGTTTATGATGTAAGTAGAACAACTCAATACTTCTGTGTTTTGTTTTTATTTATTTAACTTCAGCAAATCAATGTTCTTCTTTTTAGGCAATTTCTGGTTTCAGGTGGTCTGATAGACATACTGTAAGAAATTACTGATTTGTCCCAGGCAGAAAAGATTTAAGATTCTTTCCCCTGAGGCAAGAGCTTCTGCTAGTAGAAATCAGAAATTATTTTGTTGTTCAAATCTTACATTAAAAAAACAGCATTTAAGGATATTGGGAAATTACAGGCCTAGTCAATAACCCAGTTCAGTGAATTATTTCAAAATATTCAGTCCTTTCTCGACACTTTTGGACAAGGTTCTTTCTCTGTTATCACTAAGCCTTGAGGTCTCCTTAGAGAGATCACTGACACATTTACCCACGCTGGAAACAAATCTGGTAGAGCTTCCCTTCATTGTTTCCACTGTGAAATTCGAGTTCACATTTCAGAAACTGTTAATCAGTTACTTTTCTCAGTCTAGCAGGTCACTCTCTTCTTTACAGCCATGTCTTGCAATAATTAATGCTCCATTCTCCTCTTACTTTTGCAGGACTCTAATATGTGTCATTACTATCTGTACAGTGCTTCTGAAACCTACAACTTTTTATGAGCTGCTTGTAAATAAAACCACTACTATGGGGGATATCTCAAATTTGCAGCTTCTCTGGGGTGTTAATGTCTCTGCTGTGTTCAAGTAGTCTTGCATCAGTTTTCTATTGACCCTTTTCTAGACAATTACGAATTCTGCTTGCAACTTTTAAATACTTCCCAGCATTTCTTTCCGAGTATCATTAGCATCTTAATGTACCTGACAGAAAAATTTCAACGAACTGTGAAATGTCTGTTGCCTGTTCGGAGATATCAGTAATGCAAGAAATTGGCCTTGTTCCCATTTCTGCAATGCCACTGGAGGTTTCAAACAGATCTAGGCTGGAAGGGATGCATCAGATCAGTTATCCTACTTGTGTGTTGCCTGTGTCTCTGTCTACATATGATCTTATGAGAGTAATTGTCCAGTAACTGAGGATCTAATCAGAATGAACACGCAAGCTTTAGCTTTTATTTTCTCTAAGAGTTGGACTCTTTTTTCTCTTTACTGATTATTGTTAGCTACTACTGCATGTGGAAACTTGTTCTTTAGTTGGATTGGTTCTGTGACACACACACAGAGAATGTTAACATCACTAAAAAATGCTTGTAAGGTTGAGGACTTTCTTAAGGTGTAGAACGTGGAACTTTCACACTGTATTCTCTCTTCTGTTCCTTTTTCGGTGCATTGCTGCGTTAGTCTTAGGAAAGAATATAATTTTGAGGGTTTATTTCTAGCTTATTTTTAAGATTTCTGAACCCTGAAATTGCTTTGTTGCTTTTCGTTTCTTTGCATGGCTGGCTTTGCTACTGCACTTGGCTATGTCATTTTATTAGTAAAAAGCCATGACATTTTTTTGCCTTTCTATTTAAGTGCAGGTGAAGCAATAGAGAGAGGTATGTCTTTGTGGAGACAGAAGCTGTCTGGAATAGTTGTGCCTTTGTGAGGTATTTCCAGGAAAATTGAATGGTACATCTGCATTCATTAAAGACTGAAGACTGAGTTAAACAAGCAAAAAAAAAAAGCCTGTAAATACTCAATAGAGTATAACATAGCTGGAAAATGTTTCCAAAACAAGTATTAAATCCTGGATCTCATTCAGGTGCATGTCTGAGTTATGACATCTACTAGAGAAGAAAGCATTCAGCTATGTGGCTATACTGACTGTATATTTGTGTACTGTTTTCAGGTTTTGTTGTTTTGTTTGTTTGTTTTTCCTCTGACTTTATTACAACCTTGTTCAGAATTCACTTTTACTTCCATGAGTGGGAGTACGTCTTTTTAATTAGATGCCAAAGGAGAGTTTGAAAGTCTGAAAGTCAAATGATCTTATTACGTAGTCCACCCACAACTTATTTTTAAGTATGAGATTGCGTCCTCTAGGCCTGAATTTGCATGGTGTATATGTAAGGCTCTGAGTCATCACACAGGGGTGAGGTACAGTGGATCTTTTCCAGAGATGTTGTCACTATTTGTTGCTGATCTTTCCCCACTGCTTTAAGTCTGTGCCCTTAAGTGTTTTTCACCACAAGCTGAAATTTAAAAGCATGAAAAGCTGCTGCAGTTAGGAGCAAAATTTTGAAAATTGTAATTTTAAACACTATTTTCCTCTTCTGGTGTTGTCTCCAGTGCATGACCAATTGGCAGGGCTTTCCAATTTATCCCAAACCAAGGTAGGTCAGGTTTTTTCCTTTCCTTTGACATGTCCTTTGAAACTTTTAGTAATTCTCTTTTCCATCAGCTGTTTATCCCAATTGGAAGAAGCACTCCTGGGGATGGCTTTTTTGGTGTTGTTTTTGTTTGTTTTTTCAGGGATGTGTTTTGTGTCTTACATACTCCCCCAATTTTTTTTTTTTAAGTTTAGGTTTTGCACCATATGCAGTATGACAACTCCATATGGTGCAAAAAGTAGAAAGTAGAGGGAATGTAATTAACTTATAAGTATACAAGCCCCGTGAAGAAACTTCATTGGCAGTCTTTATAATCTTGGAGGATGTAACTCTCAAAATGGGTAAGAAAACTGTTCAGCCATGCCCTTCTCCTTCCTTAGTGGTTCTACAGCAAAAATAGTTTAGTTTCCTTGGTGAATTTAAGTTCAGCTGAGAAACAGAGAAACTGTAAGTGGAACATCAGATTTAAGTTGCAATATATTTTGTATGCATGCTACTTGATGTTTTGTTTTGGAGCCACAAGATAAGCAACTTGCCTCAAAAGTTTTGTCATCTGTGATGCTTGTGTTGTATTCAGCACCAGCATTCGTGATGGCTGCCAGCTTGTGCTTCTTTATATATCGTCTTAGAAGGGAATAAAGACTGGCTTTGTAAGCAGCAACTCATTTTAAATAAGCTTTAATAATAAAAAACATCTCCAGCACACATTCATAGGAGCTTGAGCAGATTTTACCTCAAATAGAACAGAATGCACTGAGGTCCCTCAAGATTATGGTCAGCCCACCAAAGTGAAATCCAGGCTTTCACAGGGTTTTGGATTTAGGTACTTAGCCATTCTAGTTTGTCAGTTTAAGTAGTGAAGTTCAGACCTATGTTTTCTGAGTGAATTGAAGCTATTCCTAAAGAACTGTAGGGGATTGCAGAGGCCTGTTTAGGGTTATTCTTGGAAGTATTTCAAGTCTCTGGGGATCTACTTGGATACATTTCCTCTCTTTCTTAAAAGAATTGTTCATGCTACATGAAGCACAGTAGGTTTATTCACCCGTCCTCTTTGCAAGCACAGTAAATCTGTATACTACATGGGATTGTTCATGGATATTCTCTGGGGAAATACATGAAATAAATTGCCTACTGCTTGCAGTGATATTCAGAAGTGAAATAAATAAGAGAAACTTGGCTTGTACAAGGCAATGTTTGTTCACTACTTTGAGAGAAAGCTAACTGTTTCCTCTTCTGATCTGGAACTGATCATGTTTATGTATGTCTAAGTATAGCCTGGGACAAATCAGCAAAGTCTGAGTTAGGACTTGCTATATAGTATAAAGCCTGTGGCCCTCTTCTTTCAGTATCATAATTCCAAGAGCTTTTCAGCCTTTTGGAGAAGCTCAAGAATAGTGTGTTCTTACCAGTTCCTTATCTGATAGGTGGCTGCAAGGATTTTCTGTTCAATAGCATTATGGAGACAGGAGGTGCTTTGGAGCTGCTGCAGCCACTTCACAGGTGGCCCTGTTGTGGCAATATCTTCTGGTGCCGTGTTGGCTCTGCCTTCCCACCCTTGGTGCTTCTCCAAGGGTAAGCACCATGAAAGGGAACATGTGATACAGCTTCTTAGCTCAACAGTCACATTTTTCTGCTTTTGATCTTTATTTGAATATCTCTTCTTCAAAACAATATACACATGGATATCAGATTGTCTTAAACAGATTACTATTTGGTGTACCTTTTTTTAATCATCTTGGTCTTGTCCCTCAGACTTTCAGTTTTTTGCAACTAAAAGCTTGTAAAGGCTGTTTCTGCCAGCTATAGCCAAACACCTTAATTTCTGTGTTTTTTCCCTTTTTAAGATGGTGCCAGTAGTTCAGCGTTTTCTTTGTGATCAAAGAAAGCAGGTGTCCTAAACTGTATTTACTCTTTGGGAACAGTGCTCTCTATCACATTAACCCTCTCATTAAAAAGCAATGATAAATTTGGATGCCATGAAGATTCTGAAAAATTAGCATTCATTCTAGGTAGGGCTTGTCTTGAACCCAACGCTGAACTGCACCATTTCTTTCACTGGTTTTGGCAGACTCCTGACACCTCTTCCAGTCCTCGTTAGTTAAATATTCTGTATCATCTAGAGGCTTCCTCTACTTTATGTTGTCTGATTATCATTCTGACATAATGACAGGAAGCTTTCCCAGGAAGTTTTATTTAGCCAGGTGCTGCATTTTTCATTATGGATAGGTTAATCAGCATTTTCAATCTCCAGTGTCCTGAACTCTTGTTCTGCAGTAGAGGCAGGGCTTTCTGTTCAGGCTGATCACAGGCATCCTATCTCACATGGCCTGTGCCCTCCTTCCTTTGCAGCAATGGAAAAAAATAATGTATTTTGAGAATGTAACCTGCTCAGTGTCCAGCCTACCAAGGAGAACAGCAATACACACACTTACATTTCAGCTCATGCTACACAGTGTGGAGCTATTCATGTGGGGAAATAATTGCTTTCAGTTGCAACAAAGCAAGCTTACAGTACTGATAGAATTTACTTCAAATATAAGGAAAGCCCATTTTCTGACCAGTTCAGCTGTTTTGTCTCTTACCAAGACCATGTTAAACAGGAGTGGAACATGGAACAATTGCTTGCAATTGTAATTATGCTGTGTAGAGGAATTAAGTGTTTTGTTACATTTCTGCAATTTCTAGTCTCTGACCATATACTTCATCTCATATCTGCCATAATAAATTCAAAGGGTTTCCTGAGCCACTTTCTTAAATGATTTTGAAAAGAAAACATATCAAAACTGGTTACAAAACTGTGAATCAAGCACTTTCTTGTATCAATCTTTTTTATGGCTCAGTAGCATTTCCAAGAACTAGGTCAAATAATTTAGTAGTGGGTAAAAGCAAGCAGATAGCTTGAAAGAATATTGTTACTTCTCGATGTATAAGGAAAAGTTGTTGAGGAATCCTTGAATATAAAGATTTTGTACCTAACAAGTTCTTACAGTTCACATGAAACTTTTACTAATGAATTTGACTAATTAGCAATAGATGCAACTCTGACTTTGTATCTGAAGTGACATAATTGTGCTTGATCTGCAGTCTTTTTCCTGTACTGTCTTCTAAATTGTCATGCAAAAACCAGTGTGTACTGTTCATCCCTCCTGTACTTCTGGTATACTTCCAGTGCTACTAAATCCCTGGTTACCTGTTTCATAACCTAGCTCTTGGCTTCAGCTCCCACTACTCACCACAGTGGCAGTAGTTATACAGGGATCAGTAAGCTGATTTGCAAACACAGGGTTCAAGGTTATTTTTAACATTGCTTAAGTTGGAGCCTTACCCCTTACTGCTTCTGTATTGACACATAGGTAAATTATTCTGTTTGGGTAATTTTGGGGCAGAGAAAGGTGCTGTGCACTATGTAAAGGTTTTTCTTTTTATTCTTTGTCTTTTTTTGCCCCCCCAGAATCAGGAACAGCTTAGAGAAGAGGATTCTGATTTTATCCTGAATGATGGTGACCTTACTGTGACATATGGTGATACAACAATAACTGCAAATGGTTCTTCTGGCCCCCATACAGCTACCACTAGCCTTGATGGCAGGAGAACAAAAAGTAGTTCAGAGGAAGCACTGGAACGTGATTTGGGAGCAGCAGATCATGAAGTTACAAGCAGGGGTACCCGGCTAGTATTTCCTCTGGAATACAATGCATGATTACTGACTCAGTAAAAATAACTCTTGCTCTGTGAATGAATCAAGGAAGACTGCAGGCCACTGTGTCACTTGAGGTGGGGACATTTATTCGAAAAAGTTAACATATGTAGGTGATTTTACTGGGGTCTGAAGATGTCACCTATTTTTTACTCAAGATGCTGACAGTGGGGTTTTCTAAATGTCTGAAAATAGATGAATGAGAAAACTGGTCATTCTCCTCTTTTCAAACACATATTGAATCCAAGTATAACTAGCATGCTGCAATTGTCTTGTTCAGCTGCAGCAGCTCTCTCTGAAGAGAGGTACATGAAAATATTGTCATAGAACTGAGCTTGTCTTGGCTTAGCTTGGGAATGTGGAAGAAAAACTATAAACTTGATAATTATGATGAGACAAAAAAGGATGTGTGTACCTGAATGTGGAGAGATCCATTGTTAGCTTCTCTCCTGAGGTTAAGGAAACTAAAGTGAAATGGGACAGAATACAGTAGGGCTACAAATGTGTGAGTGAAAAACTGGGGAATCTGTATTGCAAGCTGTATTTAAGACATTTCAGGGAAAAAAGGGAAAAGATTTCTTCTCTTGTCAGCTGTTTAAATAGAAAGGCAATGAGAGCCCTTTAGCTTTGGACAACTTGACTATTACTATTAACATAACTTCTAGTGCCTCAAAAGAAAAACATCCAGCTTCCTGTGGTCTAAGATGTACCTGACCCAACACAAGCCTGGAGCCAGGCTCTTTTGGGTAGCAGTCATAAAGTAAAACTTTCCTTACCTTAAGGTTCTTGAATCATATGACGATAGTTGAAAACTTGGGCTGGGGAAAACAGCAGATAGGAGGAGGAGGAGGGAGAAAAAAGAGAGAGGGGCAGTATTGAACTTGCAGAGAACCACGAGGTTTCATATCACTCAGAAGAATCCATGGACTCTGCTTACAGTTCTTGTGTGTGTAATTAAACAACAACAAAAAAATACTACTGGCTTAGCATTTGTGACTATCCTAAAAGAATGCTGTTTATTCTTGTTCTCTTTCACAGAGTAGATGTGAAACTTCAGTGGGGCATTGCACGACAGCATATAAGCTACAGAAGTGATGAACTGTACTATCATCTTAAATGTGAAAAGGGAAAAGTCTCTGAGTAGTATTTAGCCCACTTATATGTAGGCTAGCTTTAACTTATTGCTAAATGCTTTTTAATTTCCAAATGAGGAGATAATAATTGTCTTTGCCAATAGCTGAAAAGGTATGCTTTGAAGAGCAGTTCAGCTATTTAAAGCATGCTAAAATGTGATTTCATTCTCATATCTCAAAAGGATTTATTTTTTTAAAGAGTTCTGTGGCCCACTAATGTGATGTAATATCCATCAAATTTGTCCAAAAAGTGTGTTTTTCTTGCTGACATTTCAGTTGTTCCTCTCATAAAATCGTGTGTACGTAAATACCCACTGTTTTTCCTTAACTATTAAACTTACTGGGCTAACTTCGGTATACAACTTTATTGCTGCAAAGAAACATTGCAGTTGTGTTGTCTAGTCTGCTTTCTTTCAGATGTGTCCTCTGATGAGTGATCTACTTCCTTGTCTGTCAGTCCAAGGTAGATTTGTAAAGGGCGTTGATCCTTAATGATTGTCTGACATTATTAACAAAATGAGGAAATGCAGAAGACTTTTTGTGGAAAAGCTGTAAGACCAATATAGTGTGAGCACTGTTCTTAAATGGTGAAGAGTAACAAACCCTGAAGATCTCTGAGCAGAACAACTCCTTTTCAGGGCTGCATGTGTTTTGCACAAAAAAACCAAATTCTCTTCACTTCCCTGGGCAGTTTACCAGTGAAAGCTGGGGAGCTCTGAGCAGATCCTGTGACTGCTAAGAGCAGTTCTACAAATGGGCACAATGATTTTTCAGGGTGCTTTCTGTGAGAAGTGTTCAAAGCACTGCTGATACTGGCTTCTGGAGTAGCTCTGATCCCCAGTTATCAGAAAGGGGGAATGCTATGACAAGTGTTTACTCTGTGTTACATGTCTGCTGTGCAGTGTAAGCTGGTTATTCTGATAAAGCCTGAACAACAGTGAAATATCACATACTTGGTACTTGACCAAGTCTAGCCCTATTCCAAGGATGCAAGTTTTATGGCCTATAAAAAGATAAAAAAAAATTTATTTACTTTTACACTGAAGGAATTGCCTTTGGGGAAAGGACTGCAGGAATTTTAACTGAAGGAGAGAAAAATAAAAAAAGTTTTTTGGCTGAACTTCCCAAGAGCTGCTCTGAAACAAGTACATAGTAAAGGTTAAAATGGTGTCTACTGTTAACTAAACTATGGCTACTATGCTTTATTCCTGGTGGGGGAGGGAAAGACCTAATAGTAGGAAATCTAGCAACCCTAATAGATAGCATGAGCAGCTTGCAATGGCTAGGAGGACAGATCCTGTGATTTTAGTCTTGATAATCAGACTGGCATGGAAAGCATGGTCCTTCTTGTATAATTTTAACTTCAATTGCAGTCTCTCTTCAGAGAGTATTGGTCAGAGGAGTGTCTTTTAGTCTAATTCTGAGCAGTAAAACCCTAGGAACTAATATGGTTCACATGCCTTTCAAAGAAAGGTTCAGTGTTTCTTTTAACTATGAAGCAGCTCAGTGGAATAACATGCTTGACCTCAGCTTTGGCAGACATGGTCTCTGCTTCTGCACCAGTGTGGGAATGGAATTTGGATACTCAGAAACCTCAGCTTCAAGTGCTTTTCTTTAACATGCGGGGGGAAGACCTTTGGAGGGAGAAACCAGAGAAGTTACAGATGCATCAGCAGGGAGTATTCCTCTCCATAATTACTAAATTCATGACCCACTGGAAGGGAAGACCCACTTAGAAGCAGGGGAAGACAAATCATGACCAGGAGGCACAGACCATCCAGCAGAAAAGAAGTCAGTAAATACCCTGGACTGTGAACAATCTTGGTCGTAATCAGAATCACAGAAAGTAGGACAGAGCCTCTGAGTAGGTTAAACACATTCCTAAGAGCAAAACATGTAGATGAACAAATTCACATGTCCCTGTATTGGAAAATGCTCTTTATAAGAAGCAGCCCATGCAAACATTATTTACAATGCAGGAGCAGGGTCTTTCTCTCCAGATTTGGGGAGGAGAGTTTAATAACGGTGCAGTGAGTAACCACAGATGCTTCTTGGTCTGGAATTTTTGGGAGTGCCCCTCTGAAAAATAACTTCCAGTAGACAGTCTGCAAAGTGAAAGAGGAGGAAAGTGTGGAGGAAACGGTGAATTACAAAGCCAGGAAATGGCTTAAACAGGCAGCTTTACTGTGGGAACAGCATTGTAAACAATTGCTATTCTTAATATTGCCGTTCTAAATGCTGAGATGTTATGTAGGCTTTGCATACCTTATCCTAAAACACGGGCAATGGGATAATGCAAAAGTAATAAAACCACCACACCCTAATTGATCACAAAATGAAAGGCTCATACTGACTTGCTTCTACTCCAGAGCAAGGAATGTAACTTTGGACTGTTTTTTAAAGTAACCTCACATCACTACTAAGTTTTCTTCAATCTCAAATGCTTTTAGTAATTTTGAAAGCAGTTCTAGAGTAATGTTACTGTGATAAATACAGAGGTGCCTTGCAAAGCATGCATACAAACTAACAGGATGTAAATGCTTGGCCAATCATATTTGAATCTGTGTTGCAGACTCAAATGACATTTCATATCTTGTTTTGTTACTGGCAACTTACTTAACCATTTACTATAGAAATTAAAGAGTTGTGACAAAGTGATTAAATATTAGAATCAGTTCAGATCTCCAGGAAATAAATCATCTATCTGGTTTGGCTGCTTTATTCACTCTGTCTTTATCCTCTGCTACTTTCTTGATCATAATCTCTTTTGCACCACGCTGTGTGGACTTGCAGACCTCCAAAATGCCAGTGGGCTTGAAGCTTCATCTAAGGACTGAATGTTAACCAGGAGAGACAGCTCATTATAATTTCTACTGGAATAGAAGACTTTATTAGTTGCCTGCACTGTCTCTATCAGGGAATTTGCTAGTTGGAAAAGGTATCTGCAGGGAGAGAGAGAAGCCCTGGCTTTTTTAATACCTGGTTAAGCTGGTGCAGATAAAGCCAGTACCCCTCCCAGGTTCATGTACAGTAGTACAGAGCCAGAAAGGATTTATATTGGTTCATGTAAAGGAACAACAATCTTTGTCCTAGGAAAACTGAAAACATTTGGATTAGTTCTAGCTTTCGTTAACATAATGTTTTTTCATTTAATTTTCTGATGTCCCTAGTTTCCTGCAAAATTTTAACCTTTTGGAGCTCAAAAGGACCACACATAAACATATTAGGTACGTATTTTAAAAAAGAAGGGAGAGAGGCAGAATAGGCAGATTTCACTTTGTGCCTAAGCACAATTTCAAAACTATGCTACATTGCTAACTTATGCAAATTTGATTAATTAAATGGCAATAATTGAAATACTGCAATTAAGTGACACTTTTCCACTTTGGGAAAAAAGCCACAGATTTGCATTTCCTCAGAGAGAGTGAATGGTCAACTTAAAAGGGTTTTGCTGCAATGTTAAAATACTTAACTTTAGGCTATGAGAAATAAATTTGACTTATTTTTTAACTAGTAAATTCTCTGAAGTTGTTACTACAGAGACAGGGAGAAGTAGGTCATGCAGTTCCATGTTGTGACATATTTATGACTTTTGTTTCCAGATTTTAGTTTAATCAGGAAGCTTATCATTCACTGTCTGATTTTGAATTTCAGTCCTAAATTGCTTGGCTTGAATGTCTTGATGTTGACACAGATTAATACCAGAAGGCAGAATACCAGAAGACAGTCTTCTGGATCGCATCAGCTGATTAGTAATAGCTGTTGTGAAATAACAGCTTCCAGCACATGGGGTCACTTGAGGTAAGTTTGTCTAATTTGAGTCTGGGATATTAGAAGTAAAGGGAGGTAGAATCATATGATCTATAGCTGGTTTTGGTGGAGCAGGGAGAATGTCAGCCGTCTGAAGATGTCCCAGATTTGCTTCCTTCGTCTAAGGGAGACAGGCTGCTGTGCCTTTCCTTTGCAGTTATAGGATGGGTGCTACAGGTTTCCTGTTTATTAGTTCAATTCTGTCCACAATTCTCAAAATCAGAAGTAGCATTTAACCTGATTTCTAGCTGTTTACCATTCTTGCCATTCTTGTGACATAAGGTGTGAATATATCAGTAAGGTTGCAAGAATTGTCTTAAGGTCACTTCAAACAAAAACACAATAAGTATACAAAGCTTATCATGTTGTCCTGACTAAGACTGCTGTGGTAGATGTCCAAACACTTCTGGCACTTCAGCTCCCTTGAGGCACCTAAAGGCTGCGTGGTATGATAGGTTCAAGCTGAGGGTGGTCCATACACTGTCAGGGAGGGCTGTAATAGTAAGTCCTATTTTTATGACAGGTAAACGCTTTCTTGTATGCAAGAAACTGGATGTTACTACACCAGATGTCTTTAACAATGCTGAAGTAATTACTGTAATAGTAGGTTTGTAGAACTTGAATATAGTACTGTATCCCTTGATACAGCCTCTTCATCATGTTGACAGCTACATCGACAACCATCCTTTAGATACTTGCAGTTGAAGTGGTGAAGATTTAAGGCCTGGCCTTTGCAGTGCTAGGGCCAGGTCTCTTAGTCTTCAGCACATCAATAGTGTGCAGGTGCTCTGAGCCCTAATTTGGGAGTTCAATATCCTAATGAGGTTAAATGGCAAGGGATTATCATTTAACTACAACAGTGGGTGGGGAAGACAGGAAAAGCAAAATATGTGAAAGCTTTCTGTGTTGTGGGGACAATAGTAATGGAGAATAAACATAGGGAATAAACACCTGCTGGGCTTTCTGCCACTGGCTGATTTGTGTACATACTCAGCTAAACATTCATTCATGTGGATAAGATACTGCAGTAATTTCAGCTTTGTTTGAGATCCCTGCTTCATCCAAGCACTGCTTTCTCAAGAGAAGAAATCTTATTTCGGAGCTCCTGCTCTGTCAACAAGTTTCAGATTAGGTATGAAGATGGTGTTACTCTTACAGGTCAGTAAAGTACTTCATCTTTCCATTTCTTCTTAGTACTCCCTTACTTCACATAGATCTTGGAGTCACCAGGAAGTAGCAGGTACAAGGTGGTGGTAACTTTTGTGGAGTTAATTGTCTTGCATGGAGTTATACCGTTGGCTGCACTAGAATAAATAATCATAGTTGTCATCTGTAGTCAAGTCAGAAATGTGTAATCTCTTCTTATTTGATTAATAATAGTGCAAAACCTACAGTGGCTTGACACATGCATATAAACTTTTTATTTTATCTCAGAAGTGAAAAGAGCTGATACTGTCAGGTCTTTCCTCAAGGCAAAGCTAGCAACTCAGCCCTCTTCTCACTGTACAGAATAGATTTGGAGTTCCCTTCCTTAAAATCTAATTAATTATTCCCACCTTGGATGCATCCAACAGTTGCTTTGATACCCTTTTATTGTAGAAATTCTGCAAGCTACAACTAAAAGTGAACATTATTCTGTGGAGAAGTAAATTCATTTCAGCTGGGTAGAAGAGATGGCAAAGGAAGATCTGATGCAGCTTTGTAAAATAAAAAAATGGTATGGCAAAGGAGAGCAGGGAATGGAGCTTCACTCATTACTGAAAAAAAATGAGAGGGTACTGACTGACCTGAAGCAGCAAATCAAAACCAAAGGCAATGTTCTTACTCTAAACAAGTAACAAAATCCACTGTTCAAAAGTGTATCAACAGGTCAAAAGTCAGCACTTCCAATACCACCAGCTGCACCAACAGCCATGCACCACAATCCAAACCTGGCATCTGACATAGGCCTTCACTGAGCAACTGAGTCCTGCCAGCCTGAGTCAGGTACCACTGCTGTGAGGTTTGTCCCCTCGTACACGTGCAGTGAGCTAGTCTGAGTTTTGCAATAAAACAGATGAATGCTGGAAGCAGACGCTTTGTGTTAGTTCCTCTCTGCTGTTCTGCACAGACCCCAGGCCAAGGGGCTGGTGCAGCAGCAGCTTGTTAGTGCTGCCCAAAGCAGCAATGCCTGAGTGGCTTCATTAGTCCTCCGAGAGGACGTGAAGCGGAGCCTAAGCAGAGTGCCAGTTCCAGGGCAAGATACCAGAGGACAGTCTTATTTGTCTTGCATTATCTGATCATGCATTTTACACCAAAACCCCACCAACTGCACACAAAATAAGGAATTTTTCACTGTAGCGACCGGTTAACATTGGGACTATTTTTCAGCTTAATGAAAACAGGAACTTACACCTCAGGATAAATATTTCCCTCGTGCCTTGCACTTTTTCCATAAGAACACTCAAGAAATGGGTGCACCTTGATAACTCATGGAATTATTGGTAAGGCTTCTACTCATCCCTTCTCTGAGCAGGGATGGCCTTCCTCTTCCCAGTGATGCAATCTGGGGGCTTTGCGGTACTTCACATGCGGTAACTCACTTCTTTAATTTCTGATGGCAGTATGATTCACAGCAAATCTGAGCCTGAAATATTACAGTTTCAGTAGAAGGATGTAAAACCCATCTTATGCTATTGTTGTCTTATTTCCTTATGAATAGTTGGAAGCAATCTCTCCAGCCATTAAGAGCTGTTGCATTTTGACTGTACTTGTCCATTCTGGTCAAACATGAGGTTTTTAAAGAGGGTGGAATTTGTTAGGGGAAGTAGTTCTTGATCTTTTCCAGGCAGAAAGTTCAGCTGAAGCACACACATGCTCCACATTTGGCAGCATGATTTTAGTGGTTTGACATCATGCCATATATTACGAAGTGTGCACACACTGACAAGGCAGTGCAAGTACCTCTGACTGCTTTCAGGGAGAGCAGACTGACACCTGCTCTGAAGTTCATCCTGTGTTCAAGAAGGGAAGCTCTGCAGTGAGCCTGAAAGTGAGGGGCATATTGAGTTCTGTTGTAATAAGTAGGTTTTAGAATCTGTAAGCTTGCAATCAGGAGACTTATGAAGTTCAGAACTGTTATGTAATAAGAAAGGGACTCTTCTTCAACATTACTAACTATTATCCTGGAAAACTGAGATCTAAGAAAATTACAGCTATTTCCTGCCTCAACTACAGAGCCCCTTTGTTCAGGAAGCCCAAGAACTGGTGCTTTTAATGCTACTTGCTTTCAACTTTTTTTGTGTTGTTCAATTCAAGTAAATCATTCTTCTTTTGTTTTTGCAATATGTTTTCCTCAAATATGTCGGAGCTTCCTTCTAAAAATAAACTTTTTAAGGGATGGTCAGTAAATTTTCAGTATGCTAATATCAGCTGAATATTTGAACTGGATCAAACAAGGGAGGAGTGGAAATGATGAAATAAGATTGTGATTAGAATTAAATTCTGCTTGAAGAGCTACAGACATTCTGCACACTGACTTTCTTTGCTCCTGCCATTCTATGTATTCTTAAATATGATCAATAAAGGTTGTTTATCAATCTGACATCTCTTCTGTTCCAGGATTAGCACGTCTCTGCTACGAATGAGTACAATATTCTCAAAGCAACTGAGTTTTGTTAATCCAGTTACCTCTTATTTTTCCTAACAAAGCATGAGTTTACAAAATAAAATCTATTCCTGCTAAACTCATCCATGCTCCAGGACAAAGTGATTTCTGCAAAGCACTTGAAGTAATAAAACCCATGTGTGTTTTTGAAGTTAGGAGCTGGGGTTTTTTTAAGAAGAATAAAAAACAACAGCTTACATTCACTTTTTGTGTAGGGTAACACTTGAAAATGTAACTATTTCTAAATAGTCTACATGTCCTGAGATATTTGATCAATTAAATAAAATTACCAAATCCATCCCTATTAAAAATCTTTCAGAAAACCAAGTCTGCTCTCTTGTTATGGGACAAGAAATAGAATTTAAATACTACATGATTATATAAAATTTGAAAAAGGGAATCATAACATGAGGTAACACTACAGCTATCTTGAAAACACATTTTAGTGTAGAAAAGATAAGTAATTAAACACATGCCCTAGCTATAGACAGAAACATGGTTTATCAAGTGATATTTTCAATACCAACCATGGTACTGAAATGACTGTCTTTTTCTAGAACTACCAACCTCGTCTTTCCAGCAGTGCTTTTAGTTTTCACCCTATAATGAGGAGAGAGCTCTTTTTGGTGCTTTGCCATGCCCCACCTCTCACTGTACACTGGCCATCCCGTAGAGAAAATTGCTTCTGTCCCATTTCACCACTGAGTTTGTCTTATGTGGTGACGGTGGGTTTTAAAAGAACAAACAGGAGTTGCATAAAGTAGGAAGCAGAGCTTTCCTGGTGCCCTCCACTGTGCTGGAGACAGCCTGCTCCTAGGCATTGGACCAGACAGATGCAGCTGTGGAGCTCCAGCCACCTGCTCCCACCTGGGTCCCTTGGTACTCACACCTCAAAAAACTAAGTGGCAGCTCCATTAGCTGAAGAGTGGGATTTGAACTGTGTGTATCTGTGGGCCTATGTCATGGTTTAACCCCAGCCAGCAGCTAAACTCCTCCCAACTCCTTGTGCCCCCCAGACTCGTCGCCGGTGGGGTGAGGAGCAGAAAAGTCTTGATTATGTGCAAGCACTGCTCAACAATAAGGAAAACATCCCTGTGTCATCAACACTGTTTTCAGCACAAATCCAAAACACTGCCCCACGCTATCTGTTCTGAAGAAAATTAACTCCACCCCAGCCAAAACCAGCATGGTTGGGTTCCTCAGCCAACAGCAGGAGTTTGGGTTTAAACTCCAGAGAAGCAGCGGCTTTGAGCAGCTTCAGGCAGTGAAAGAGAGGGGAGTACAGGATCGTGGGAGAAAGTTTCCTCAGGCACAAATAACACCCCTGTTTTCCTACTGGAAAAATAAAGAGGACAAGGTGTGATTTACCCTGGCTATTGGTATTGAGAAAGGGAAGAGAAGGGAATGCCAGCAAATTTCCGTAGTTCTCTCTTCATGGGGAGGTAGTTAACTGTTACAACTCTATGCTCAAATGTAAACAAAACTACCCTCGGGGTACTAAAAGCTATTCATAGCTGCACACTTCAATACAGGTGCTATAGCTGTGTGAGCAGAAGCAACAGTAAATTAAAAAAAAAATCTAAAAAGGAAGGTGGTCCATTATGGGCCTTTAACCCACAAAATCTGCAAAGATGGATGTGAATTTTTTTCTTACAGAATTTCACACTTTATTTGGAGAATATGCATGTATGAAAGCACTTGGTTACAATATCAACCTCATTTTACCTTTTGGCAACTATTCCAAAACCTGGCTGTCAAGTCAGGATGTAAAGGATTTCAAAGGATGCAAACTTTGCGCTTATGACATCACAGGAATTCAATTACTGCTTACAGTTATATACTTCTAATACTACAGCTGGTTTAGTTTAAGGAGTAACTATCACCTTCCCTAGATGGATTTTACCTTTACTGGTTTAAAAACACTCAATATTGTAATGAAAATTTCATGAGTAGAGCAGTGATGAAGCCCTGCAGGCACTCAGAAACAAGTCTCAGGAATGATTCTGTAGGGCCCTAGACTGCTTATGCATTCCTCAGATCAAAGCATCGTTAGAAGATGAAAAAGTTTTATTAATTAAATGTCTAACTCAAAATTTTTCTAGCTGTTCTGTAATGGATCACAAGAGACTTCTCTCCCACTTATCCCTGGACCTTTTCTTCCCTGCAATAGTGAAGATTTTTAAAATAAAGGCACAGCCTAACTCTTCTGAAGGACAGAATTTTTGCCATGAACACCAGGGCATAACTCCATGCTCTGTAGTGAGTAAAGGAGTTTTACTCTCTGCCTCTGCCTGCTGAAGAGTGCTCCAGGGTCAGCCCTTGGGAACTCTGTGTCTCAGAACTGGAATTCCTCCTGGCAGGAATCTGTGAAGCTGTAGGTACAGGCATGACCAGACACACTTTGGCAGCTCTAAGCAACTTGAAACTCACTTTAGAAATAAGCCAAGTTTATGCAATCTTAAAATTGCTGACTAGATGCTTTCTTCAAGGTTAGCATCACCAGTTTACAAGCAACATGTTAACCTACGGTGGGGAGCTAAAAACAGCAGGATGGCCATTTTCCAGAAGTATCAAGGCAACTACATGTAACCTCTATTACTAGTCAAGATTTTAACACCTTTGCCATTAAGGTTTTAGAAATAGCTGGGTATTATTATTGTTGTTATTATCCAATCTGAATTTAACTGCTTTAATGTTAAGTTTTTAGGAGAGCCAATTAGCATAACTACTTTACAGAGAATTTATAGAGAATCAACAGGAAGAGATGGTTTCAAATTTACAATTTAAGGTGCAAAATGAAATTCATGCTAAAGCAACTTCTCATTTGCCACACAGAATAATCACAGTCTCTCACTTCATCAGAAGTAAGGAAATCAAGGCTGGGTCCTGTTTTCTACATCTTAGACATAAAAACATTTGTGAATATCCAAAATTGGTTTTGGTAAGCAAAAGCATCTCTCTTTGTGCAAGAAACTAAGCTTATATATCTGCTCGTCTGATCTAGTGGCATCAAGGCAGAACTGAGACTTGAGTATGGAAGTTGGTCAATATGAAAGGATGAACAAATTTAAGTGCTTTATCAAAACAAAAATTATAAAATTGGGACCTGAATTGGAAATGAGTAGGTTGGGGTTTTTTTTTTTTGGGGGGTGGGGGGTGTAAAAAAAGAATCCTATATTTACGCGCTTGTAACAAGAGTAAGTTAGCATACAGCAATGGCAGTAGGCTGTTTCCTGTAAGAAAAGGCATCCAGTAAGAGAAGTAATGGGTTTAAACTGAATCAAGAATGATTCAAACTTATGATTGAGAGCAGTTTTTAACAGTGGATGTACTGACATAATGGAGTAAACGACTGATGGAGGATATGAAGTCTTCATCATTAACGATTTTAAGAATAGCTTGGGGCAGGTGACAAATGTTCCATCCTCTCATATCTAAATCCTTTTGAAATAGAGCAAAGTATCATTAATTGTTCTTAAACTGGCTGTATTTAAAAAAAAAAATGGGGGGGCAGGCGGGGCAGGGAACACTCATAACAATTCGCTCAAGTCATCCCTGGTCAACCGGCAGCTGAAATGACTGTGAAAAGCCAAGGAAATATTTCAAACCTTCCATCAGAGAGGCCTCTGCTGTACCTGGACTGATCCCGTACAGTCCTTTCCCATTACTTGAACAAGTACTGCACTTTAAATGCTATCCACAGCACACCTGAAACTAGTTTCATGTCTGTGCATAAATAATCGAGGGGCTAATCATTTCACAGCCATATAGCAAAGCATTAAAGGCAGCTCAACCACAGTGAGGGCAGTGCCAGGGCTGAGTGGCCCCACACCTTGCACTTGCTGGCACAGCTGGGATTTCTATCCATTGCAAGTGAACAACCACACAGCCTTTGCTTACACAAACATGCCCCCCCCTTTCCTTTCTCCTCAGCTCCTCTCATCTTAAAAAAATGTGGCAAAAACTACTGGGTTAATGGTGTGTGGTTTGTGCTGTCTTGATTTATTGTAGAGCTCCAATACATTATATTCAAATACTGGCAAAGGCACAATTACCAGATTTCCTCATAGGAAATGTTATGAGACACTAACCTATTGCAGAGTACTCCAGATCAAACTATTTAACAATGTTTCCTTAACATTGCTTCTTTTTCACAGAGCACAAACAAAATGTACAAAGCATCTTTAAACCAGGGCTCAGGTCTTTTTGTACATTAAAGCAGATTTTTTAGGAGATTTCAGCACTCTGTACAGAACTTTTCACAGGGCTCCTGGACCACACAGCTTCGTACCTTGCCATGACATGGTAGTCTACCATATCAGTTCCTTTCTATTTCTAAATTATAGAGGTTGTCTTTTAAAATGAGTTGTCTCTTTTTTCCATCCCTTCGTGACATGCTGTTCTCATAGTTAAAAAAACCCATCTTCTTCCAACTTCCAGGCTGAAGTGAGTCATTGCTGATGTACAAAAATCTCTTCTTATGCCAGTATTGTTCATAGCTGAATTACCTCTTTTCCATACTGCTGCTCATGCCACTGTGCACCGCTGTCCTCTTTCAACCTTGACTTTGAGACTAAATAAACCACACAGCTTGGTCTTCTCCAAGGCAGAGGGCTGTTATTTCACTTGACATTTCTCTATATCTCTTAAAAATATGAATTCATTCCCTTGGGACTTGGATGGCTAGGACAGAGAACATGTTAATGCCACTGTACATTTGCCCTTTTCACAGCTAGCTCACTCAGGGGTTCAGGGTCACTCCAAGACCCACCAATGCCCCCTGACCAGGCAGACCTGCTCACCCACTACTGCTACAGCAGTTCTGCAAAGCCAACTCCAGCATACCAGAGGTGTCACTCAGCTTTGGTCAGCCTGATATGGACTTGGCCTCTTCAGAAAAGCTAACTTATTTGTCTGACATCTCACAGACATTGTGGCACCAGGGACTGCGTCCAGTTCCTCTGAGAGCTTTTGAATACCTCACCTATGAGATACTGCTGCCATCCTTTCACCTTCAGTCTCCTACCAGATTCCTGCACGCCTTCTAACTTCTGGTACAGACCAGCAAGTGCTCATGGTGCGAGACACATTGCATGATCCATTCCTGCCCCAGGTGTGTCCAGCCTTGAGTGCTGACCAAGTGCTGCAATAGAGAAAAAATGCCACCTAATTGACAAGGAGCACGAAAAGGGAGGCGACAGACTGACTCCTTCAGTCCTCAACTTTGCAGCACAGACATTGAACGTCTAACCGTGTGCATGTACAAGAGGTTTCCTGGCATTTTTTGAAAAGCTCATACTGAAAACAATAGATATCAGTGATACACATGTGAGTCACTGCTAGAACTGGGACTTTTAAACTCAATGTGCAAACATCTGTCACTTGAACCAAGGACATGGACAAGGACCTCCTCCAGACTCCTCTGTTCTGGAGGCTGGTGGTAATGGTCACTGCAGAAATGACTGCAAAGGCAGCTCAGACAAAGGCAGCTGGATGAGAGCTCTCACCCCTTGTACTCACAAACTAAGCCTGACAGTAGGAGGTGGTGGGCAAAGACTTTATTTTTACATGTTTAAGCTTTGAAACTTTCAGTTTTCAAGCTTTTGTTTTTTTTCCCATGCATCCCACCCCAATGCTGCTAGGAGAGCAGGGGGGCAGTTAATAAATTCCTTATGCAGAGGGAAAGAGAAGAGTTTGGTTTGCAGGAGAAATGTGTTTGTGTGGGCTGAAAAAGGTATAGCAGAAGGCAAGTCACCATTGCCCTGTGGACCAGCACTCCAGCTGGGAGGGCTGGTCCACCGCAGTTGTCTGCACAGCCATTTGAACTGAGACATGGGAAGAGCTGATGTTGAAGAGCTACCAGTTTTCCTCCTGCAATTTGGACTCAGATGACCTTGTTCTCCATCCACATGAGCTTTCTGTCTCCCCCAAACAATGCCCTCAGGACAATTCCCAGCACTTCACTAGAACCCAGCAGTTCTTGGTCCCAACTTCTCCTCCCATCTTGCTCTCTCCATGTTCCTTCCCTCCCTCACACATATTGGAAAAGCTGCCTTTTCCAATTAAGCTAGTTAGAAATTAGAGCTGCTCCTCTTCATCAAATCCCAGTCCCTCATTTTTACACCTAAGCTCTTTGCCCCAAAAATCCCACTTTCTACAACTAAAAGGAAATACCTTTCCCCATCCCTGCATGTTTGCCCTATCTGTCATCAATGTCTTCTCCCTCTCACCTTTCCATTATTGAGCACTGGAAAGCTGAACAGGTGCCTTGGGAATCTTCCTTAGGAATACCAGCAATAGGGAAAGAGGGGCTAGGGGAGAAGGCATCAGTGGGAACCAGGGATGGCAGACTCCTCCCTGCTCAGCCTCAGTGCTGCAGCCCCTGTCATAGTTACATGGTTTTGACTCCCACTGCCATATGCCTTTTTTTTGTACCACATTGAGTTTTCTATGGGAAATAAAGAGGTTTGTGCATGCTCACTGGAGATAAAACCAATGCAGATTTTATTTGGTATAAAATAAAGATACACACACATACCAAAACCACTTTTACTGAGCACATGCTATCCATTTTATACAAACATTAATATATTTGGCTAAATCAGAATAGAAGGCAGAGGCAAAAACATCCCACAGGGAACATCCTCTACACAGAGGTCATTTCCTCTACAAGAACTGGACTTCCTGTCCCAAAGCATTGAAGGGACAAATGATTTCAGAGAAATATCTTTAAGAGTATTTGAACATAGGCAAAAGACCACCACATCTTAGCCACATCCTAAGTTCAAAAGAATATACTCTGTTTTGACTGAAATTGCCTTAAAAGACTTGAACCTTAAGCCCATGACAAAAAGCTTCAGCACATGTACAGTTGAAGTTTGGCAAAGCTGGACAGTTAGAAACAGGGCAACAAGTTTGGAAGCACTAGGGAAAGCCTGAATTCCCACTTAACACCACCAAGAAATGGCACTGCAGGTGCTGTAGGTTAGCAGCAGAACTTAACACCTCAGTACTGGAAGCAAGAATTTCCCAGTACGCAACAGCAAGACAGACTGCAAGTCCTAAAATGTAAATCAACTTCTGGCCAGTTGTTTAGAGCCAAGACTGACAGAGATATGTCTCAGCAACAAACAGCAGGTCCCTTCATCATTGAAACCCACCACCCCAACGAGTTGACTCTAACACTCATCTCTTTAAACTATAGCCAAGAGAAGGACAATTTGTACCCCTGTCCCTCACACAAACAAATACCCCACCAGTAGGGTATTGAAAACTTCTAGTGCAAGCTTTGATAATTGTATTTTTCTCATATAGTTTTCCACGGTGGTAGGTGTCGTGTCAAGTCAAATAGGAATGACAAAGTAACATCCCAGTGCTGCATGGATTGCATGGTGACTCTGAAAAATGACATGCACCATCAGAGTCTCAGTGACAGCTGTTTGTTCCAGAAAAGGACAGAACACGCTGTTGGGCTTGTTGGCTCTCAGGGTTTCAGTTGTTTAATTGCGTTACCATAATAAATCCAGAAACTCTGCATGGTTTTTGTTTTTTTTTTAATCATTGGGCTCTACTGGTAGTGGTGATATTGAGAACTTAATACAAAAACTCAGGACTTTTCTTAATGCACAGACTGATGGAGGGGTGGGGGCTAAAATGACTCACATAATACTGGAATTGTTAAATAAGTAACTCCACAACCATTCTAACACTCCTTAGATACTGTAACTGATACTAAACTATTTCTATTGTACCTGAGGTACACAAGTATGTACTGTGGATATCTACAAGGACTCGGTCAGTAATGTTCGATGGAGTAAAAATAAGGCAGGAGCCAAGTATTTCTTGGCCCTGGGCTTTCAGCATTTCCCACAAGTATGTCAGTACTGTTTGCCTTTCCGAAAGAAACAATTTAAATACACAGATGATGTTGTAAAAGAGCAATTAAAAATTCCAGTGTGGAAATATCACAGCCTTTTATGAATAATTACAGTACTCAAGTTTCTACCTCCCTTAAGGCAGACGTGTGACAACCAGAAGTAAAAACAGATGACAGAAATATCTTGTGAAGAGTTGTCAGTTTTGCACCCATTTCTCACTATGACTTTTTAATATATTAAAGTTGTTAATCCATTATATGTAATGTAGCACAAGTAGGTAATTTTCACAAATCTCAGTCTGAACTACTAAACTCTACAGCTATGTCCTGCCCTTTGATTCTAATCCTGCCAAGTTCAAGTTGGCTATAAAAATGTGTTTACTGTTCCCTTGCCTATCATGCCATCCCTTGCTCTGAAAGAGCAGTTACAGTTCTGTTTTCTACATCATTTAATAGAACTGTGAATTTACTTCAAAATGGCCAAGTCATAAATGTCCAGCTGTTCTCAAAATGCAGTCTAACCATTGGTATCTCACTTTTAGCAAGCTCTGCTTACTTTCAAAGACCTCTGCCAGTGAAACTCTGTGCTGGTCATCCTAACAAGACCTGTTTCTGTCTTCTCAGGTAAGTATCAACAGTGACATTGGACAGTACAATTGTTTTTTCTTCAAGATCTGAGTTTCAAGACCAACAAGTGTATGCTGTATGCATCCTGAATGATGCTTTCTAATGCCATCAAAACACGCCTAAGAGAAAAATGGGATGCACTTGTTGGTGAGCCACAGTTGTCCTTCTTGGGTAGGGGAATTTCAGAAAGCCTTCTAGTGACTGAAGCACACATGTCGCACCATCAGACATTAAGCAACTGTCATCCAGCCTTATATACTGTTGCACACACTGCTGTAAGATCCCACTATGGGCTACTCATTCCTTTTCCAGCTTTGGATATTCCCTGTGCATTTTTTAGAAGAGTTTTCTAATGAACTCATACACTCTGAATACAAACCACAAATTGCACTTGCTGTATTTTGTACACTTTGCCCAACAGAGCCCTTTTTGCATTATACAAAAATTGAAAAAACTCAACCCTACAAAAACAGCTTGGAGTGAGAACAAAAATTAAATTAATCACCAGTAAAAAGCAATTGAGCTAGTGAACAACTTTTGTTGATAGAAATAATTCTTGATACAGAAAATGCTTCTATCATAGAATCACAGAATATCCTGAGCTGGAAGGGACCCACAAGGATCATCCAAGTCCAGCTCCTGGCCCTGCACAGGACAGCTCCAGGAATGACACCCTGTGCCTGAGAGCATTGTTCAAACATTTCCTGAACTCTGTCAGGCTTGGTGCTGTGACCACTTCTCTGGGGAGCCTGTTCCAGTACTCAACCATCCTCTGGGTGAAAAAGCTTTTCCTAATATCTAACTTAAACCTCCCCTGACACAACTTCAGGCCATTCCCTTCGGTCCTGTCACTGGTCACCACAGAGGAGAGATCAGCATCTGCTCCTCTTCTTTCTCTCACGAGGAAGCTGTAACTGCAATGAGGTCTCCCCTCAGTCTCCTCTTCCCCAGGCTGAACAGACCAAGTGACCACAGCCACTCCTCATACGGTTTCCCCTCATGGCCCTTCATCATCCTCTTAGATCAAACATGGAAACTGCTTCAAAAATACTAAATAATTAGTGGATTTATTCCCACTGTAAGAATCAAGTTAACCTACTTGGCAACACTACTTTCTTCAACATGATGAACCACTGTAAATGAAATTAAGTGTGGATTTCTAAAAATCTGTGAAAGGCATTTACCACTTGAAACTAGAAGATGAGATTCCCTGTTGAAGTGAAGTGAATGCTTAGTGGTTGCACCGCACAATTCTGTGACTGCAACTTGCTAAGAACAAATCGAGACATACTGGATTTTAATCTCCCATCTGAAGTAAGAAAATAAGCACTGTATTGTCTTTTGGCATGCGTTAAAATCTTATTTTCTTCCCAAACTTGTTAGTACAGGCCAGGCTGGGTGTAGTCTCAATAAAGCTTTCCAAAACATGTTACCCGACACAGGTTATCAAGGCATTAATACAGGTATAGTTCACCTATACAAATACTATTATTAAATGCCACTAGAACACCCAGAGACAAATTGTGGCATTGTGAGATAATACAGAAACATCCCAGCACAAAATGAGCTCCTTTAATTTTTACTTTAAATAGAAACCCAAGGATGAAAAATTGTACAACGCATACTACTGGGAAATGGATAGATTTGCTAAAAAACATTTTTATGACTACATTTTCCTGTCAGATAATGGAAGAAACCTGCAGTATGCCCACGTACTGTCGGGTAGGAAGGTCAAGGAACAGAAAGAGCTAAAATAAATGTTCATCCTAACATGCTTTACAGCACAACACTTAGAAGACAAAAACCTACATTACAATGCAATTGAAATGTTTACTTCAAGATAATGTAACATCTTTGAACTGCCTTTATTTCCAGCACTTTATAGAAATACTGCTTTCTTCCTGATCCTGGATTATCCTCAATCTGAAGTTCATGTTCTTAGGTTGTGTTTGAGGACTGCGTGCAAACATCCCTATAACCCTGTACACTCTTGGTGCCATTTAAGCACTGACAGACTGTAATGGACTCAAAAGCAGTCTCCTTGAAGTTACGAAACTGCATCCCTAAGTTACAATTGAGCCTTCTATCCACACATTAAGAAATGAAGAAACAAAGGTACTTACACACACCACCCCCCCCACACACTTCTCATACAAGTTTCAGGATATTTGCAGGAAAATGTTCATTTTAAAATGCTAATTTTAGAATGAAACTTGAGTGTTTTCTTTTTTTTTTCCTTTAATACAAGGTTTTATTTGAGAACTTCACGATGAATTTGTCTTAGCCTATTAGGAAACATTTGCTTTTGTCCAGGAGTTGCCAGCTGAGAGGATGTTATTGTTCAGAAGGGATGTGACCAGGAGGACCCTGTGCACAGCACAATGTGTCAGCCCGGAAGGAAGGGAAGAAAAGTGACTCTCTCATCTGACTGAGAAAACAAAATGGAAATATCGAGCATTTGCCTTTCAGTTATAGTCACCCTACATGTGTCCCAAAGAAACATATTAGTCACCTGTATCTCACATTAAGTATCACCAAATTATATCAATACATATTTAAAAAAATCCTACTTTCAAAAGAATTACAGATTTCTTTAGAAAAGCAAAGATTTCTGCCACAAACATCTTTGAAACATGTAAGCAGGCGAGCACTTGCCCTCTCTCGTACAACCACTTACCCTGCTGCTCCGAATGATGGATAGAGATGGACACAGTTCCCTGTCCCTTAGCAAGTGTCCCCTCCACACAGCTCCAGCAACCCGTAGGGGCAAACACCATGCCCACAAAGCCGGTTCGGAGCAGAAGAGCCGAGTCCTGCCCTGCCTCCTGCCCGTCCAGGCCTCCAATTTGCAGCGACTTCACAGAAGCCCCTTGTACGTGTTTCAGTAGCAGGACAGAGCCGAGCGTGCTTCAGTGCTCAGGAAGGGCAATGCTATCACAGCAGCACCTTCCAGGCCCTTTTAGTTCCTCGCTGAGTCTTCATTTGGGGGATTTTTAAGTTTTGATGCAATTTCTTTGAAGCACACCTGGGCTTTGTACACAATCATGATTTCACGTTGAAAGGGCTCCGAGATCGATGCCGCACTCAGAGGACACCTCTCACCGAACCCTTCTCTTAAATAAAACATCCCCCCTGCCCTCTCCATGCAGCCCAGAAGCAGCACATCCCCACTGAAGCTACGGCGGGACCTCGGACCCTGCCGCGCTGCCTGTACCGGAGGCGAGGCGGGTGTCCCTCAGCCGGGGCTGCCTCCGAGGGAGCGCCCGCCCCATGAAGTGGGCGCCCACCATGCCAGGAGTGAATCCCCGTGCTCGGCTCTGCCCGACAGCACCCGCCCGCCTTCGGGCCCGTCTGGGACGCGGGGCGAGGGCGCTACCGGGCGTCGCTGCCGCTGAGGGGGTAGGCGAGGATGCTCATGGCCTCGCCGCACGCCGCCTC